>WSXT02207628.1:0-18070 GCA_011762715.2 Neuroterus valhalla
TGAGTTCGTTAACCAGCTATTTTGGATGAAAAATCAAAGGGGGGGAGCATTTTGAACATTTTTTTGGAATTTTTTTTTAAGACTCAAAAATTGTAAGTGCGGTTTCTTGTAGAAGGTGCAAAATGAAACAATTTATTTTTACGACTTTTTTTGATGAAAGCAAAATTGATGGAGTTGTGGCATTTTCAAAATCCAAAAATATATAAGAAAATGAGCATTTTTAGCCAAGTAACGCAAGATTGTAAAGAAAGTCAGAGAGAAAAAATGTTTCTTCTTGGGAGCTCTACAAGATGATGAATACAACTTTTTGGATTTCCTCAAAAAATCAAGAATTCCCATTTTATACCTCTCAGTTTCCCTAACTTTTCCTTCCATTTAATCTGTTGATTTCCCCCTAGATACTTCTTCCCCTTACCCAAACTATCCGGAAATTACCCTCACCCCTACTCACCTTTATTTTACTTATTCCCTTATTTACATTTAACTCATTTCCCTCATCTATTTTAGTTGCCCAACTTTCCCTTCCTTATCCTCATTACAATTCCCTTACTTTTCTCTTTCTAAAAGAGGGAAAAGGAAATTAATACAACCTCTAAATCATCTACCTATTTTCCGATCTTGAAAAGTTCAGGGAATGGGGTCGAGTAAGGGGAAATCATGGAATAAAGGAGGAGGAAGAAAATTAGGGAATATAACAGCAATGTATGGCTGAGGTTAGGAAATTGATAGTAGAGGAAGAGAAGGTGAAGGAAGTGAAGAGATGTGAGGAGAAATGGAAAAAATAAGGTAATATGGGAGGAAATTAGACAAAGTGAGGTTATGTGATGGTTATGACTTTAACCGAAATGAAATGATTCGAGACTAAGAAAAATAGGGTGAAAGAAGGGGGGAGAATAATAATGGAGTTAGAGGAGGGGAATGTATAATCACAGTAAGAGGAATGATAGTAGAGGAGTAGTGACGGAGAAGTAAAGCAAAATGCAGAAAAGTGAGAGGATGGAGAGCATGGCACAATAAGAGGAAACGAGAAGAAATGTGTTGGAATCAAATTGAATCAGATGAGACAATAAGGAGAAATGAAGAAAGTGAGGGCAAATTAATGATGTGGAATAAAGAAAAAAAATGGCGAATGAGGAAAGCAAGGGAAGGTCAAGCAATAAAAATGAAATAGGGAATAAGGAGATCAATGCATGGTCGGGTAGGAGTTAATTTATGGGAATGAGGTAGAATAAGAATTTGGATAACGTGAGATGAGGTGGTGAGGCGAAACGATGAAAAATGACGAAAATGAGATCGAAAGAGAGAGTAGAAATGATGGGAAGTAAGAACGGAGTGAGGAAAATCGAGAAAAACAATAATATGAAGGAAGAGAAGGGGTAAGGGGAAGGAGATTATTGGGGTAAGGAGAATGATAGTATGAGTGGAGAAAGGTGAAAAAAGTGAAGTGGAATAAGAGAAATTAAGGGAACCTTGAGTTCAGGAAAAGTCAGGGGATATGAGAAGAAGTTTAGGTGAATTGAATAAAGTAAGATTAGTAAGTGAGAAGATATAAAGAGAAGTAAAGAGAATAGTTTGAAGTCAGGGGAAATGATGGAGATGATGGAAAGGAAAAGAAATGAGTGGCAGAGAATAAGATTATGGCAAGTGAGGGCAGTGAATTGTAAGGATGAGAAATGAATGGTAGGGGAAACAGGAAGAGGTGAAGGGAAGTCCTATGTCTAATTCTTCCTATATCCACGTCTTAGCGTTATCTTTACGACTGTGACAAAAAACGTCCTTGCGGCGTCTTGAAAATGTTGTCCAGAAATCGTCGAATTTTTTGCCAACTAGGATATCCGTCCGTCGAAAAAGAAAGAGGAGAAAGGGAAAATGAGAAGGCTAAGGAAGATAAAGAAAAAGTTAAAGTAGGTTGAGGAAAGGGAGCGGAAAAAAGAAGAAGGGTGAGGATAAGGAAGATTGAAAATGTGTCATTAGTCTAATGAAGGAAATTGATTAGGTTCATTATGTTCCCTTTTTATCATTTTTTTACCTCTTTCCTTATATTTTTTATATAGAGACATTCCAGACCGTTCCGTCCAAAATTCAGTGTTGGATGCTTGGTTTTCACACTTTTCAATAATATCCTGGTTAAATTGAAATATTTCACGATAAAGAGTAATGTAAATGTAAATTCGATTTATTCTGAGTCAACTTGATCGAAACAAAGATCCTTGAATTGATGCTGATCTTCAATTTAGAATTCAAATATGTTCCCACCGAGATGTTGAATTTATAAGACGGAAATTTGCAGGAACGCGATTTCTATGATCTCCGTTCAGGAGGAAATGTCAATTTTAACTTCAAATTTTGTGATAATTTGATATGTAGGTGATGATAAAGTTGCCGTTCTGATTTGAATGCTCGGAGAATTTCGAATCTTAGACGAGCGATATATAGATAAAAATCCTCCCCCTCTCCATACACTTCTTCGCCTCTTTCCTCCACTTCTCACTTCCTCTTATCTGCTACTATTTTTCCTCACCCTGTCTATACATTCACCTCCTCACCCTTCATCTTACTTTCTTCCCCTTCTTTTCCCCTTGTCTCCCATCATTTTTCTCTACTTCAAATGTTTTTCGTCAGTTTTCTTCTTTTTTCTTCTTACCTCCTTATCTAAGTCAATTCACCTTGTCTATTTTTCTCTCCGTTTTACCTTATTCTCCCTATAGTATTCCTACCTTTACCTTCCTCATTCTACTTCACTTCCTTCCATCTCCTGTTCTTTCCCCTAGCCTAGTTCCCTCGCGCTTACCATTTATCGTCTTCTTCTCCTATAATCTTATTCTCTTTTCTTCATTCCTCGTACTTTCCATCATTTCTCATCATCGCCTCTAGCTTCAAAATATTTTCTCTACTTTCATTCATCTTCACTTTCTCTACCCTCCTACACTTTCACTCTCATTCACCTAGCCCCAACTATACATTCCCCTCTTCACCCTCCATCTTAATATTTCCCGTTAGTCCCCTTATTTTCTCTTATTTTTTATCATTTCCTTCCTCTCTTTCTCTGCCCTTTTTATCATTTACCCTCATTTTGTCTCACTTCCCCCCCCCCCATCTCATCTCATTCAATTCCTCCACAATCCTTCTTCTTCTCCCTTATTTCAATCATGCTTCAGCTTCCTTTACTTCTCTCTATTTCATTCCACTTCTTCCAACCCCCATGTCTATCCCTACTATCATTTCTCTTACCCTTAATACGGATTTCCTTCCTCTAACTTCATATTATCTCTCTCACTTTGATTTACCTGACTTCCCCTTATCGCCCCATGATTCCTACTTAGTTCAACATAATTTCCATAGTTTCCCCTTGTCTCAACCTATTTGATTTACTTTTCCTTATTTTTATTTATCTCCTCATCTAACTTGATTCCCTTTCCTCGGCTTTCTCCTTATTTCTATATACTTCTTCTGCCCTACCCTTGCCCCTCTTTGCTCTGCTCCCCTACCCTCATATTCCCTTACTAGAATTCTATCAACCGTAATTATGCAGTGCCTCCTTGCCCTCGATCTTATTTCCCTTTGCTTCGTTCGCCTTCTTCCCTTTTATTTTCCATAATTTCCCTACCTTAACCTCATAACCTCATTTCCCCTTTTTACTTTTGATTTTATGCTGGGGAACGAAATTCCCAACAGAGTTTCGAAATAGAAAGAAAAAGTGATGAAATCAAAAAATTGCCAAAATTTCCGGAGAGGATGGGGGAAAACGAGATGGCCAACAATAGCTGGATGGAGGCTAGGAAATGAAGTAAGACAAAGGAGAAGAGAAAAATGATGAGGAGAGAACATGCGGAGTTTTTGAATGCGTAGAGAAGATATGGGAGAATGTGCGAAATGAGTTTTTGAGAGAAGTGAAAGAAATATGGGTATGACAACAGAATCTAGAGAAATAGGTAGAATAAAATAGAAGGATTTCCAAATTTTCTGGACGAAGGATAGGGTAAACGGAATGATCGAGAATGTCTAGATGGAGACTGGGTTACTAACTAATAGAGCAGAGAAAAAGAGAATATTGGGGAGAAAAAATCCAAGGCATTGAAATGGTAGAAGAAACATGGAAGCATTAGGTGGATGGTTGTATTAGAGGAGAGGAAGAGATAGGATGATGACAGCAGATTTGGGGGAAATGAGAAAAGTAAATAAGGAGGACTCCCAAAACATCTAGAGAAAAGATCAAGGAAATCTAAATATACGAGAATAGCTTGACAGAGACTAAGACATGAAGTAAGAGGATAGAGGACGGAGAATGATGAGAAGAGAAAATGTGGATTATTCAAATGAGTAGATGTGATATATTATCTATATGTATAATGATGTAAAATGTATATGATGCTTATATAGGAGGGAAGGGGAAGAATGGTTAAGACAGAAAAATTGAAAAAAATAAGGTTATCGGAAGGAAGTAGAGGCCAAAATATCTGGAGAAAGATTGAGAAAAAAGAGACGGACAAGAATGGCTAGTTGGAGACTAGAAAATGAAGTTAGCAAAAAGAGCAAATCAGAATGATGAATAGAGAAAATACGTAGTATTTGAATGGCAGAGGAGATACGGAAGCATTATTTGGATGATTGTATGAATAAAAAGAAAGAGATAGAATGATGACAACAGAATGTATAGAAATAAGGTGATGAAAAGAAAAGGATTATCAAAATACCTAGAAAGAATAGGGAAAATGAGACATACAAGAATAGCTAGATGGAGACTGGGTAATGGGTTAGTACAGAAGAGGAAGGAAGAGTTATAAGAAGAGGTAAAGCTAAGTATTTTAATGGATATGAGAGGTATTTGAGCATTTATGAGGTGGTTACATGAGGGGAAATGAAGGAAAAGGATAGTGACAGCAGAATTTGAAGAAAGCAAGTGATTAGACGGAAATATTCTCCAGAATATCTGGAGAAAGAATAGAATAAAACGAGACGGACAACTATAACTGGAAGAGGACTAAAAAATGAAGTAAAAGAGAAGAGAAAAGTCAATGATAAGAAGAGAAAGTGCAGAGTATTGAGATGAGTAGTAGAGAGATGGAAGCATGTTTGGGATTGTTTCTTGAGAGGAAAAAAAAGAGATAGGAGGATGACAACAGGATTTGGAGAACATTCGAAAGAAGGAAAAACTGGGAGAAGAATGAATAGAGGAAAATAGGATTTTGACGACGCGATTTATTGATTAGACTGAAACCTTCTCCAGAAAAGAAAGAGGAAGAATGAAATGATCATTTCTGGTAACTTGCTATATCTGCCTGCTGATTGTCGCAATCAGTGCGAACCCGCAATCTTCTCTAATTTCCGGGACAAAGTCGGCGACAGGAGAAAGGATATACGTGAGCTTCCGTTAATTTGGGCGTCAGGGAAGCCAAGATTACGTCTTGATCAAACTAGTATTCCCACTTTTTTATTGATAATTGAAAATAAAAATAAATCTGATTTTCCCTGTAGCATTTTTTTGTCACGCTTCGATTGAAGAACATTTTTTTTTTTACACTCTTATTACATGTATGAAAATTACCCCTGCAGGCTCCAAAGTAGTCATTTTCTGTCTTCCCTCACTCCCCTTGACTCCTTCTTTCACACCTCTAGCTTTAACTGCTTCCTTCATCCATTCTTCTGCTATCATTTCTTCCTCTAAAAATTCCTTAACACTTTCTTTCAAGAATCCCTTGTCTCCCTTCCCCTTATACAACCATCCTTTCTTCTTATCCTCTCTCTTGATACTTTGTTAAATATTCTCTCTTTATAACCTCATAAAATTTACTGTATCTTAATTTATTTATCCTTCCTCATCTATCCGTTATTTGCATTTCGTTATCTCTCTTTCCCAATTGCTTTCAACCTATAGTGCTCTCTGGTCCTATCCCATGATCTCGGAAAAATGATTTTTCTCCCTTCCCATCGCGGTGATTATCCGGCCCCGAATCGTCTTTCTCCCAGTTTTGTGTTATACCTCCCCCCCCCCCTCTATCTCTCTCTTTCTCTTCCCTGGCGTTCTTCATTCTACCCTTTATGTCAATCTAATATCCGATTATCACTCCTGCCGTTTTCTTAATCCTTCCCCTAATATTTTCTTCATACTCCCCATCCTCTAACACCATAAAACCAAGATGCTCGAATTCCTCCACTTCCCCTTTTTCTTATATTTCCATCTCGTTATCGATTCTTTCTTCCCCTCCCCCCTCTAATCCTCATCAACTTAGTTTTATCAGTTTTATCTGTGTCAAGGAACAGTTTTTTATCATTTTTAGTCTCACTCTTCATCTTCCCCTCCAAATTTAAATTTTAAATTGTAACACTCTTTCTCTTCCCAAATATTTTCATACTTCATTGGGCATTTTATCTACACCTACTGCGTTCCCCTCTTTTACTAACCCTATTACCGTCTCTATTGCTTCCCTTGTGATATCCTCTCCTCCATTCTATTCCTTTCCTTCCCTTCCTCTCTCTCTGCTTCTTCTCTATTCTAGTTTCCACAAATCCTAACAATTTCACCAAAAAAATTTTCCATTCAAACATTTAAATCTCCTAATTAATTTTTTCTCTCTTTATTTACAATCTTCCATATTTCTTCCTCTCTTCTAGTCCTTTCTGCCTCCTCTTCGAACTTTAATTCTCCTCCTCTTTTTCCCATCAAATAACGCATTCTATTCCTTCTTCTTCCTTATGTATGCTTTTGCACTACCATTCTCTTTCCTCCTCTTCCTCAATTCCTTCCTAACCTTTTTTTCCCTTGCATTCTTCCTACCAGCCGCCTCTTTTCTTCTTCTCTATGACTTCCTTCTAAACAGTATTCCTACTGTTACTATAAGTAGCAAATTATCCGAGTCCACGAACTCTCCTTCTTTGAGCATTCTATTTTCCTCCCTTCCTTACAATGCAACAATAACATGGTCCATCAGGCTCCCACTCATTCTTCCTGTTCACGTGTAGATGATACTCTTCTCATTACCCTCAGTATTAGTGTTCAAGATAAACAATCCTATCTCTTCCAATGTACTCAGTTTTCCCATTCCCTCTCCATTCGCTACTTTGTTTTCGGGAATTTCCCAAGTCCCATCCCTTTCCTTTTTCCTTCTTCTCCCCATTCTTTTCTCCCTCTTTCTCCTTTTCTGGCATTGAAATCTCTCCCTCTGATCAAATTCACACCCCCTTCTTCCTCTTCCATCAGCTCCTCTGTTTCTGTCTCCATATCGCCATTCACATGTACCACCACTATCTTCCACTTCTTATCTCCTATCATTATCTCTTCTTCCTTTATTCCTTCTTTCTCTTTCTTCTAACAATACTCATCTTTCTCCTTCGCTATCAAATATTTCCTTGTTCATAGTACCATTCCTCCCATAGCTCTACCCTCTTTAAACTTCCTCTTTACTTGTCGTACCTCCCACCTGTATCCCTTTGGCAGCCTCGCCTTCGTACGTCTCCACCCTCTCTTATCTAGCCATGTCTCCAACATTACTACGACATCCCATTGCCGCAGCTTTTTCATAAAATCGTAATCTTTTTTTTCTAATCTGCCTATATCCTAGTAACACATCACCCGTTCTTTCCTTCATTCTATTATTAGTAACATATTCTCACCCCTTGTATGTTATTTTCTTCCCTTTCGCTCCTTTCTCACCAATTTCCCTGACCTCTAACATTCCACAACATCTTCCCTCTCTTCGCTCGAGGTCCACCATATACCTTCTATCTGTATTCCCCCATACTTAACCCATGTACTCTTTCCCTTTCCTGTCTTTACCTCTGCTATTTTCCTCAACTCGCTTTGCATACGCCTTCCTTCCTCTGTAAAATCAACCACTATTTTCTGTTCACTTTCATATAACAGCCTATTCTTTGACATGGTCTCCCTTCTGTCTTCTCCATTCTTCAATTTCAAAAGCACCCTCTTGTCTCCTCTTCTCTCGTCCTTTCCTATACTCCTCACTCCCTCCACCTAAACCTCTGCATTCATTCTATCTAGTACGTCTTCTAAACTTCCGTTCAAGTTCCTTCCTGCGTCTGTTATACCTTTTGATGGAAAATGTGATGTAAGAAATACTTGAAACTGAAAAGATACCTTATTTGAATAAGAAATCATATTGACAGAACATTTTTTTCTAATGGCGACCCGCTATCGACAAAATCCCATCTCCTCCAAATTCTTCTTTAATGTATTTGAATGCGGGAAAGACGAAGGCCAAAAAAATACATGAATATTGAACCAAACAGTTGAATTCCTGAATATGATAAGCCTCCAAACAAAAAAATTATTTTGAAGTAAGCGTCTATTCTTCTCTTCTTTTTCCACCTGTCCTTCTCCCTCTCATCTTCTTTTCTTCTCTTCTTCTCTTCCTCTCTCTTCTTCCCTTCTTCTCTGCTGCTTTTCTCCTCTCCTTCACTTCTCCTCTTCTCTCAAATTTCTCCCTATTCTTTCATCTTCTTCCCCCTTAGTCCAAACTCTCTCCTTCTTTTCTTATCTCCTTCTCTTTTCTCTTTTTCCCTTCTTCTATCCTCCTCTTGGTTTCTTCTTCTATTCGTCTCGTCATCTGTTCTTTTTTTCTTCTCTCCTTGTCTTCTTCTCTTCTTCTCATAACTTCCTTCCTCTGTCAATTCTCTTCTTATTTTCTCCTTCATACTCTCTTTTCTATTCTTTTCCTAACTGTCCTCGTTTTTTCTCCTCCCAACTCTCTCCTTCTCTTCTCCTATTCTTCTCCTCTCCATATAGAGCTCTATGTTCCAACCGTGTAGTCTAACATACACACTATTTTTTTATGATCAGTGTCAATAATTGTGGAGTGTTTGAACTTGATTTGTTCCCTTGTTGGTCGTAAAAAGTTTTTATTTATCGGAGCTATTGATACATCCAATGAATAACGAGAGATCTATTTTTGTCTTCCCGTGTGTCTCAATTATAATCTATAGGATTCCTGGCAATGGAAGGAAAAACAACAATAAGAAAATTTATAAAGACTGAAACATTCTATCTCAGAAGATCTAACGTAGATTTACATGAATTTGAATGATCACAGAATTTTCCAACCGGAAAGGATAAATTTTCGAAAAAAGAAGATGATATTGAACAAGAGAGTTAGTTTTGAACTAATTAGGATTCGTCAGCCTAGGAGTAAAAACGATTCTAGCCAAAACATTTATTCTTCTACCAGAAGAGTTGAACTTTCAAACAGTTTTATTCTCAACACAAAATGAGAATTTTTCAATCAAACAGTTAAACTTACAATCGAAGATATAAATTTTCAACTAAAAGGATGAGTGATGGATTTGATACTTTCTCGATGATCCATTATATTGGAAGGAGGTGTTTCGAGGTTTCGATTGTGTACAAAACTAAAAATTATGTCAGCGTTCCATGAAACTTAGAGTTCACATCTTGAGGTCTGACCTGGGCCGACCTGAAACTGAGGTTTCAGATCATTTTGTTCTCATAATTTACGCCATCTACGATACTTGTGATTGGCTAAAGGCCTCACTGTGGAGACCAATTAAACCTGATTGCCCAATAAAGTTTTAGGTTAGCCCTGAAGATGTAAACTGCACCGTTCAAAAAACTTAAGCAGAATTTGTAGTTTTGTACAAGATCGGAACTCGAAACAACCTGTTCCATTATGATGGATCATCGCGGAAGCATTAAACCATCATCAAATAACTATACGGGGCAAGTTTCCTCACAAAAATTAACATTTTTAGTACCTACTCCAAAAAAACTATTGGAACTCCACCTTCTCCTAGTAATCAACCTCAGATCTGACGTTTGGTCTACATTGGACCGCACATTATATGACCCATTCCATTGGATTCAAGATATATCTAATAAAATACAAAAAACAAAATTTGACCAATTATTTCCAGTATAGCACACACTACTATGTTACACATTAATGAACATCTCTAACCAGCCTCTTAGCAATAAGAAGATTTCATACCTGCCTTGAGCATCATTTGTAAGTTTGAATCCACAGCATATAAACTTCAACACAAAAAAGCAAATGACATTCGATGGAAGACAGCTAACACCCTCTGCCAAGCCCGACACCACTCCTCAAAGATAACTAAAAAAGAAAGAACAGCAATAAAAGAACTTAATCAGAATAAAGTCATCACAGCATCACCTGGAAATGAAGGCGACACAACAGTTATAATAAATGAAGAAGATTACGACAGCAAAATTCCATATAATTCCATTAAAATTTCCTCCGCAAACTTATCCTAATACCTCATGCCTCTGATAGAACACTTTTTTCAACGATAAGAACTTCTTTTTACTAACCGATTCTGCGACCAAACGTCAGGAGCAGCAATGAGAGACTCAATTTCACCTGAAGTAGCTGACTGTTACACAATTCAATTTCTCTGAAATTATTTTCTATTACACTCCTCAAAACAACAGCTCCCAGCTATACAAAAAAAAGCCAACTCCACACCAAGTTATTTGAACTATGATGTTTACCCGTTCCTAAGTTCGGTAAGCTTAAACGCATTTGAATTTTCGCGCGCCAGCCGCTACCTTTAATGAATCGATACGTCGATAGGTCGATTAGTTCAAGCACACGCCGCAGCTCTGTTTTCAGCCGGCTTATAACGTTTCTAGAGAATTCGACTTTGGGCTTCGTTCCTTACTGTAAGTGTCACACCCGGAAACTTGATTCTGCCCTCTTTTCTCGGTCCTCTACCTAGAGGATCTGGGACTCTTTTCTCTCCAGTTTTTTCTCCTTTTTCTTGTTGCTTTGCTTGTTTCTTTTTCTCGTGCTCATAGCTGATAGGTCCTGTGTTAGAAGGGTCTGAGACTCTTTTTGTATATGAGTTTCCCAGTCCTCTGCTAAGAGGATCTGGGACTTTCTTTCCTTTCTCTCGGTCCTCTACCTAGAGGATCAGGGACATTTTTCCACTATTTTTTCGGTCCTCTGTTGAGAGGATCTGGGATC
Organism: Neuroterus valhalla; assembly: GCA_011762715.2. Taxonomy (NCBI): domain Eukaryota; kingdom Metazoa; phylum Arthropoda; class Insecta; order Hymenoptera; family Cynipidae; genus Neuroterus; species Neuroterus valhalla. The sequence goes on from WSXT02207628.1 coordinate 10,956, forward strand.
TTTTTTCTCTCTCCATCGTTTACTCAGTCCTGCGTAACGAGGATCTGGGATCCCATTCTTCTCCTTGTCGGTCCTCTTTAAAGATGATCTGGGATTTCCTTCCTCTCTCTCGGTCCTCTGTAAGGAGGATCTGGGATCTTATTTCTCCACTTCTTGGTCCTCTGTCAAGAGGATCTGGGAACCCTTTTTTTCTAGTCATCATCGAAAAATACTTACCATCCAAGATTGCCTTCTTAATGTAGATGGATTTCCTCGAGTGAATCAACAGAGCCAACACAAAAGCTGGATCGAAATATATCAGCAAGCCCTGAGTGATCAGCAGGCGAATCCAGGTGTCTACGTTCCGTTGCCCCCAAAACGAAAAAAAGAGGAACCATCGGGATCGCCGTTACCGAGCCGGAAAGCTCGATGATCCCTCTATGGGCCACAGCTTCAGAGGGACGACCCTTCGAGGCAGGACGCACCCAGGATCAGAAACCAGGCACTCCCTCAGGAGGAAGCTCACGGGGCGCATACGTTCTCCACTCAGCTTCAACAGGTCCACCCCGACTTTGGGAGTATTTCCTCGCCAGCAGATTCTACTGGACCTAGGCATGGAACTCCCGCCCGAGGAAACGTTTTCGCCGCCCTCTGAACTATGGGGCCTATCGGTAGAGTACTCGAAGATTTACCCCTTAGCGGAAAAGGAGCTGCTCGAGTTGCGTGCCTCTCCTATCGAGGTCTCGACCATGAAGGCTCTCGACTTGTCGCCACCCGGACTGGCCTACTTCCTGTCGGCAATACCGAAACCGCCTCCTAGGACTACACCGAAGGGAAGTCTCCAGCGTGCCGAACCCATTTTCAGAGCCTCAACAGGCGCAGGCTCATGACGGGAGAAGGAGGCCGCAGCCTCGACCTCTTTCAAGACGCTCATTTAGGGTGTCAAGGTCTCCCCTGTCCCCTCGCAGGTCCCCTAGAAAACAGCAGGCTCCCGCCCAAATTTATCGGCGACCCCCTCGCCAGACTGATAGGCCTGGAAAGACTCCAGAACCTGCACCCTTTTGACCAAGGACCTACCGGACGCCCACAGGGCTGAAATCGATCGTCGTCCGCCCTCGGTCGACTCCCGTGTGCCGAGCTCCTTTCGACAAATAATTTTTGTCTGCTTTCTCATTTATTCTTCCATTTCATTCGATATCCTTGATCTTTCAATAAATTAAAATTGATGAGGATACCTGGCTTTACTTGTTCAATCCTGGTTGAACAGATTAGGAAATTTCCCATCATAACATCTTTATAGAACATCCGGAAACTTAAATCCGCAATCAATTCAATCTTACACTGAACACATGGAGACATGGGCTGTATAAACTACACGAGTTTCCTGATTTCATCAACCGATTACATCCTGATATCCAGTTCACCATGAGAATTGAACAGAACGAGAAAGTGTTTTTATTGAAAGTTCTATTCTACAAAAGATCAGATAACACATACTGACAATAAAATTACAACAAAAAAACACCACCTTGCTCAAAAGCAGTCGTTCACCAACCTCCTCGTATACAAAGCTGTCTCCGTATCAGATGAAGATAACTTACAGAAAGAATGTAAAACGTTAAAAGAACCGTACTACAGAGCGATTACAGAAACGAACAAATTGATGGAGCAATCAAGGAATTTACTGGAGAAAACAAGTAACACAACTATTCAGAGGAACAGAGAAAAAAACTATCATTACCCAGCTTCATCCAAGGTATCACACCCAAATCATATTCAAACCACCTGCGAAAAAAGGATAACCCCTTAACCACCCTGATATAAAAGGAACCTTCCAGTGATCCAGGAGTATATAAAAATCGCTTGCTCTTGTGGCAAAGTCTTTATTGGAGAAACCGAAAGAGCGGTAAGCAAACGTATGAAGGAACGTAAGAGCAAAATCAGGCTGAAACATCTCACTGAATCATCACTAGCGAAATCTAAATCTTGGAATACCATTGTAAAAAGAAACTAATTGAGGCGAGTTGAGAAGAATACGCTAGGAGCTTCTGGGGATGCTGCTTTGCAACAAGCATAAATTGAAGGAGACTTCGAATTCATGTGAATTCGCTCGAGGTGATTTAATTTCAAAATATCCTCCTTGACCGAATTCATAGAAAAATCGTTGGTGCACCCATTCGTATGTATGCATCAGCACAAATTGATTCAAATGTTATTCAGTTCTGTTTGACTTATCCAGCTAATTTAAAAACTCCAATTTGCCTAAAATTGTCAGCACAAACCATGGACATAGAAGTTAACGGGACAGAGCATAAACCTGCGGGGTCTGGAAACGCGTAAGTAAGGGGAACGACGCACACCAAGTATGCTCTCCCCACTTCCTTGGAGGGCTCTCAGCGTGTCCAGTGAGTCGAGTGAGTCAGGGCCAATCCAGAGTCGTCAAGGCGCCATCCAAGAGAGAGGGGATACCTCACCTCCCCCGATTTATCGAGTAAACCCGCTCGCCTAAAATGGGACTAAGTGCTCCGTCCCGTTAATTCTTATTCTGAAGGCACAAACATATTTAAAAACGGACTTATTCAATCAAATTCGTAAGATGCAAATATCTGTCAAATAGTCTTGTATCATACACTTGAGAGTAAAAGTTCGAGTCTCGAGGCATGCAATTTTTATTATTTTTCATCGACATGAACTTGTTCACGAATTGAGACCAATCGACACAGATTTAGTTTATGCTAGCTTTATTCGTTTCAACGGATCAGAGAGAGAGATTCTGGCAAATTCAAAAATTTATTTCGCCGCTCTTCGCCTTAATCCACTGAGACCCTATTAATATGAATAGGAGTGATGAATACATTTCTAATCTAATTTGACTTCACCTCTTACCAGGTCTTAAAAAAATGGCTTGGTTGGCCTACTAGGTTCGATCAGTCCCCACAGTGGGACCTTTGTCCAGTCACAAGAATTCGAGATAGCATATATAAGAACGAAATAACCTGAAACCTTAGTTTCGGGTCAGCCCTGAAGATGTGGACTGTAACGTTTACAAAACATCAGGAAAATTTGTATTTTTGTACACGGTAGAAACCGAAAATTCCTCCTATCATTATGTAATGATGAGTTTTGATAAAATAGTTCAATTTGCTCAATTTCCAAAAATATCTAGAATCCAGGTTGTTCAGCAACCTTTGGATTGCAAAAAAAGTCAAGAATAATATTAAGTAAAACGTGCGACAAATCAATCCGCATTCTACAGAAGTAAACTGAAAGTGAACTTTGTTCTAGAAACGACGAGTCTCTTTGTTGGAACTGCTGGTCGAGCGTTCTGATGTTAACGAGGGGTTGGCGAAGGTCTTTGTTTTACCTTCCCGTGTCCTGCATTTTGGCTTGGAAACCATACAGACTTTGGCTCTCTTTCGTCGCCGGTAAGTATGCCCGTCTATATCATCTTGAAAGTCGATTTTTTTCTCATCAATACAAAAGTGATAACTTTTTGTTACTGGATAACAATTCCCAGACTAGGTCAGCATTATATAACTTCTCCAAAAATATGCTCATATATTCCCTAGCATTTCGGAATTAAATAGATTCACTTATCAGACTTGAAATAAAGAACAATTACATTATTTCCAAGAATTGAAATAGAACCTGAAAATAACTTCATAATAAGAATTCAAATGCTTACCATTGAATAGATTAACATGATTGAATAAAAAGCCGAACAGAATGCCATGAAGAAATGTCACCCTCAGAAATGAAAAAAGGGTGAGTGCTCGTTTGAAAACAGAATTACGTCATGAAAGATGTCTATTTGATGATTCTGTAATAAAACTGAATGGGTGTAATATATCGATGCGAGAATGGAAGTAAAATTTGATGGTTAGAAATTTTGGAAAAAAAATTATATGCGTAGTAGTCTCCGGGTGAAACCCGGAGATTGGGTAACCCTAGATTTGTCTGATGCGTCTCACGTGGACGAGTCCATTCTTTGAGTTGCGAGTTCGCTTCTCGTGCGTCTCGGAGCGCGCACAAGTCAATTTGAAATGTAAAAATGCACTGCACTTTCAAATTTGCTGCACTATCCTTCTCGAGGGACCAAAAATATGTTCTGGAGCTTGCCGGGTAATGCAATAATCAAAGCTGATGTACAACAAACAATTTATTAATGTGAAAAGTAATGATCAGTACAAACGATCTGTGATCCGAAGCCTTGCTTGCTCGCAACTGAACTTTGAACAGCGCATATACTCGTGCGCAGATGTAATACACTGACGTATCGAAAATAAAGGGGGCTATTAGGTATCAAAATATCGAACATTCTCCCCAGCTGGAAGTAAAATTATAACTTTCTGAAAACTTATTCAAATTCAATTAACAAATAACATATTCTAGAAGGCATAGCAATATTGCATTTATTGACAGAGTATCGTATGGAAAATCAAACTTGATATTGAATCAACTTATTTTAGAATAAGGCTCATCTTACAATAAAAATTATTGTAGATAAAATTCTTCCAACCTTAAGCAACAATAAATGAATGAAGCCATAATTATCCAAATGATATTACAATATATGGTCTCATTGTTCTCAATAATCTATCGGTAGTGGGCATAACTTCTTCACAGCTCTTTTTAGAGTGCCCGTAGTAGTTCTGTTACGACGCGAACAATGCCGTCTTCTCCAGGATGAATTTCCGCTACTCTACCCATGTGCCATTGGAGAGGAGGCACGTTGTCTCCCTTCAATAGAACCAATGCGCCTTGTTGGATGTTCGTTTCTCCGGTAACCCATTTTCCTCTAGTCTGCAATTGATGCAAGTACTCTCGACTCCATCGGTACCAAAAATGCTGCTTGACCTTGGACAAATGTTGCCAGTGTGATAGCCGATTGACGGGTGTATCAATCAGTGAAGTTTGAACAGGTTCTACTAGTGAGTCTCTTATGAGGAAATAAGATGGGGATAAAGCAATAAGATCGTGAGGATCAGAAGGATTAGGACATGAGGGCCGTGAGTTTAGAACAGCTTCAATCTGAGTGCGCAATGTATAACATTCTTCAAAAGTCAAGGTCAAGCCCTTAGTAACTGTATAAAAGTGTTTTTTCATCAGTTTGACAGTCGCCTCCCATAACCCACCAAAATGTGGTGCTCGCGGCGGAATGAATTTCCATTGGATCCTCTTCGCTGCTAAATTTTCGTGTTTTTCTTTCTCGTTCATTTTCACAAACTCGTACATCTCTCGAAGTTCTCGTCCTGCGCCCACGAAATTTGTTCCATTATCCGAATGTAATTCGCTGCAGATACCTCTTCTAGAGATGAAACGTGTCAAAGCTGCTAAGAAAGCTTCAGTCGTCAAGTCAGTTATTAGTTCAAGGTGAACAGCTTTTACATTGAGACAGACGAAAACAGCAATATACGCTTTTGTTACGCGAACTCTGCCTCGTCTTCTACTCTCCTTGATCAGAATAGGTCCTGCATAGTCAACTCCGGTTTTGGTAAATGGTCGAAGGTTTCCCGAAAGCCTGCTTTTCGGAAGATCTCCCATTAAAACATCCAGAGTTCGAGGTTTCATTTTTAAACAATGTACACATTTCTGAGTTATTTTTCTCGCTTCTCTCCGTCCAGATAAAGGCCAGTATCTATGCCTGACAGAACTTAGTAGTTGCTCGGGTCCACAATGTAGTAACCGAATGTGTTCCCTTTGAAGAGTCATGGTCGTCACAAAGTGCTTCGATGGAATGATGAAGGGGTGTTTTTGATCCATTGAAATTTCTGCTCTTCGAATTCTACCACCTACCCTTATGATTCCATTTTAATCGAGATACGGTGCCAACTGGATCAGCTTGCTGGTCTTGGCGATATCTTTCCCTAACTTAAGACATTTCAATTCAGAAGGGAAGCATTCCCTTTGAACCATTCGTATAATAAAGCAGTCTGCTCTTTCAAGTTCTTCTGTAGTTAGAGGTCCGCGTTTGTACTTCTTGCTAACATAGTTGTCTATAAATCTGATGCAAAATCCAATAACTCGTTGTAGTTTCCCACAGTGTTGGAAGCGCGAAAGGACCGCTGGTGCGACATATACTACTAAGTTGACTACATTCTTTTTGAGTCCTGGAATCTCCTTTTCCCATTGAACTGGTGATTCAGGCCATTCTGAATGAGTGGAAAGCCATGTAGGACCTGTCCACCACAATTCGCTATTGATAACCATTTCTGGAGTTAATCCTCTTGATAAAAGATCTGCCGGATTGTCCGAAGTTGGAACCTGATGCCAAACCACATCTTTAGACAAATCTTGAATCTTCTTCACTCTGTTGGATTCATACGTATTCAATTTTCTGTATGGAGTTGCTATCCAGTACAATACAATCATTGAATCACTCCAAAGATGTATTTCATGAATCTTAGATCCATAAGCCTCTTTAATAATTTTCGCAAGTTGTGTCAATAATAGAGCTGCATCAAGCTCAAGCCTTGGCATTGTCATCCTTTCAAACTCCTCTGGTAGAGTTTCCAATGCTTTCAACGGTGTAACCCTCGATTTCGAACAGATCAAGGTCGAAACTCTCTCGCCAGTTTCATTTGTACTGACAGCGTAGAGGCGACCCCCGTAAGCTTTCTTAGATGCATCGCTGAAACCATGGAGGATGATCTTATGTGACGTATTCCATGAAGCGATAGTTCTGTGAATAGATAGATGATTAATTTTAAATAATGAATCATGATAGGACTTCCAAAGTTTTTGTATCGATTCGGGAACGACATCATCTCACTGCATTCTCAATGTCAATAGTTCTTGCATGATCAATTTACCATTAGTTGTGACTTGTCCAATGAGTCCAAGGGTCGAAAATTTGAGCAATGCAAGAAAGAATCTTGCGTTTTGTTATTTTGCTCTCTTCGCTCAACGTTACCTGGTATTGAAGAGTGTCTGTCTTAGCATTCCATAATAAACCCAAGCTCTTCATGGGCTCGTCTTTGTCAGGTATGAGAAGCTCGTCTGATAAACTTTCTTGTGATAGATGCGATAAGACTCGCAAGTCGTTTGATCTCCATTTGCGTAGTGGGAATTGCCCTTGGAGTAGTAACTGCGATATTTGTTTACATAGTTCAATAGCTTCGCCTATTGAATCTGAT
>WSXT02207639.1:0-18070 GCA_011762715.2 Neuroterus valhalla
GCTCAAACTTGCGAGCGAAGCGAGCCGCGCGCGCAGCGCGCTATGAGAATGTGCCCGCGCAGCGGGCAGATTTTTTCAAACAATTTTGGGTTAAGCTAGTAGTTTCTATCGGAATCACTGATATAGATTTCAAAGATTTACTCTTCATTTTGGACAGATTTCGAGTTATGTTACCATATTCTAGCACGAATCAGTTCTTCAAAAAAGAATCATCAATTTACGGAGAAAATCCCTTATAAGATACAAAAATTTATCAATTATTGTATATTTCACCCTGCGAGTTACAGATAATAGCTTGACTGTTGGCACTCGAAATTCCATTTGTTATTCGTTTTGAAAAGTTTTGTTCACTTGAGTCTCAAAAATCAGCATACAAGAAAGTTCATGAACAAAGTCCATTCACAAAGAAATACAAAGCCCTGCCTAATATGCAACCAATCGCTCAGTTGTCCATTCACTCCTTTGCTACTCTCCCGATTTTATCATTAGGTATTTTGGTGAATATTTTCCCAACGATACTTATTAGGCTAGTCGCTCTTCAATTACAATAGTCGGAATGACCAACCTTTTCTTTGTAGATTCGGAACAGTAATCGGCTTTCTCCGATCACTCGGAACTTCGCTGTTCACAGCATACATATTCATCAATTCACAAAGCCACCCAAACAAATCTCCGCTACCGTACTTGAGCGATTCAGAGGTGATACTATCTACACCTGCAGTCCTACCATTTTCCAGTTTTTTTAATCAAGGAAATGATGTCGATACCGATTCTTCTCCCGCCACCTACATCGGGAATGTCTTACGTATCCGTGTCTGTATCATTGTTGTTATGCTCCGTGGATTCCCGTTTATACAGTTTCTTGAGAAAATCCCTTATACAGTATTTAACTTTGTCCGAATCCTTTAACATTTCACCATCAGCATTCTCAATTCCAACATCCTAATCGCTGGTATTTCCTCTCCTAGTCTTCTCTACCCATATCCATAGTAGTTTCTTATTTCCTTCAAAAAAGTTTTGCATACCGCATCTTCTTCCGTTTTGATGTTATCCTTGCTCTCTTTTACTAGTATATTTGATTTCCTCTTTCTATTCCTCTTATCATGTGTTACCCTAGTTCTTCCCTTATCGCTAAGACCTCTGAAATTCAATTTCCTCAAGTAGGTTTTCTTTTTATCGTTCACTGCATGCGTGTTTCATCATTCCGACACGCATCATCGCACTTTCTTCCTACAGCCGCAGTACCACACTGTACCTAATTTTGCTTCCCAATCTTCTTTGTGATGCCCTGAATCCAGCTTTTGACGATATACTATTCTTAACCTCTCATAGCCTTTGTATCTTTTACGAGCCTACTCAGTCTTTCGCCCGCGAAAATAATGTCAATAATACTATGGCTTTCGCCTCTGCATCAAGTATGGATGTGTATCATCGAGTGCCTGAACCAAGTGTTCGTAATAAACAATTCCTTTTCAAAGTACAAACTGATCAATTTATCCCAATGACCATTCGCTTTTGGGTCTCCGAAATGACCAAGTACTCTGGCAGTACCTTCGCGTTGCACACCAACCCAACCGTTCATGTCTCCGAGTAATATTATTCTTTCGCCCGAATCACATGTTTCTAGTATATCTTTCAACGAGTCCCAGAAGGTGTCTTGTGACTAATTACTGTCACCATCAACAGGAGCATAGCATGCTTCAATAAATAGTCTTCTGTTTCCCATTTTCATTCTAGCCCTCCCGTGCGGAAATCACCAGGTATCTTCCCTGTTACAGGCTTGGGCAACCCGGGGGCCTCTGGCCTGGCCCTAGCTTGTTTTTTTTAATGGGTCGACCTCGAGCCCGGCTAGATGGGTAGTGGCAAGGTTCTCTAAATTGATGGCAGATGGCGTTGGATTATTCCTTGCATTATCCAATTTCCACTACACAACATCGTGTTTATTTACAAAAGTAGCATTTTGGAAAGTTGCAGAATAGCTGAAATAAAAAAAGCACTTGTAGAGTAAGGAGATATCGGGTAAGAATAAGTATTCCATATCCACGTGTTGATTTCGAAAGTGAGGAAATGGCTAGCGTGTGATTCCTTGTCTTTTCCTGACCAGAGTTTGAGACCATTCTTCACCTTATTTATCTCACACCCTTTTTTCTTCGTTTGTGGTACGCACGGAATATCTAGCTTCCTCACACGCATAGTATCCCACAACACGCGGTTCGTTCATAAAAGTGGCACTCCTGTCATCCAAGACTAAATTATAGTTTGTATTATTCATTGTGTGGATTATCCACCCTGGCACTAACTCCAGGCGAGGAAATGTTCAGTACATTAAATCATATCCAAGCAAAGGGTTAGTTATGTAAAGGAAGGTATAAAAGGAAGAAGGAAGGCACAAAAAAGGCTGGAACAAGACGAGTTGATAATGGTTAAGTTACACACTGAAGAGGGCACCAGTCTCTTGCAGTTTTGTCTTCAAGAAGGTTTTGTACAAAATAATCTAGCTTCATTGGAAAAAAACTTAAATTTGAAAAAAAAAACTTCTAAGTGTAATCACGAAAAATACGAATTTCCAACAATACAAACAATTTTTAATAAATAAAATTTTAGAGCGAGTTAGTAGGGTAAATATGAGGTGCTTATCCTCGTATAATCATGCAGCTCTGCTGACAAGAGATTCTTCTATATTGAAATTTGTCACTAAGACAATGAAGAAGAGAGTCTCCCTTAAAAATGCAACCGGAAACTATCCACCATTTTATGGGACAAAAACTGTTAAACATTCCTGTATAACTGCCCAAATGCGAACTAGTTGAATTCAAAAAGAAAAAAATTATAGCTTCATTAAAGAAAAACTTGGATTCAAAAGGATAAACTTCTGAGAGCAACCACAAAAAATACGCATTTCCAACGAAAAAAAAAATGTTTAATAGAACAAATTTCAGGGAAAATTTGAAAATAAATCCATTTGAGATAAATTAAAGATGATCATAGGTACTTTTGCCTAATGGGAAACCATTGGTTTGATTTGAATTAGTGGAAGATATTCTATGTGAATGTACGGAAATAAGAAAAAAGAATTAAAATAGCTATCAAATAGAATAAATTTATCTTAGATTATATGGGAATATGAAATATATAAATGGGAAGTATAATTTTTTTTGCACGTGAATATTGATTTTCATTATAAAGGAAACTAGAATATGAATACATTTATTTATTAGTAAAAAATATAAGAAAGAAGGATCACTGAAGTGATATATAATTGATAAAAATAATGCATTGAATGAAAGGGCGTTAGGGGATATTTTAAGTAAACACTACATTGTTATAGAATATCGTGTCTTTTCTCTCAAGCAACGTTTATTGATTAATAAATCATTATCAATGAACATTGAACTTCGAAGTTGATAAGGAATTCAAAATATGATTAAAAATACCTAAAAAATTTGTTTTCTGATTGAATCAGAATAACATAACATTCCGTTCATTGAAACAATAATAAAACAATAGCAAATGATAACTAGTTGAGACCGAACAAATAGAAAACAAATTTTCTGGAAATTAAAAATAACTTTTCTCCTTGTTTTCCTCTCCTCTTCTTCAAATATAGAAAATGCGGTAATACGAAGCGATTTCTGCCAATGGGAATCAACAGAGTTTTTTTTCTCATGAGAATTGTTAGCTTTTGTCTCTGTCTTCCGGATTCCCCAAACTTCGGAAAAGCGATATTAAATCACTTTGAATAGCAGTAGTTCAAAAAAAAAAAAAAAAAAAAAAAATTGCTTCGGAACCATGTTTCGTTCACCAATCCCTATTGTGTCGAACTCCGGACTTTTCAGTTGATCGAGTTTGGATCAATAACGCTTGTATAAACTCCCCTTTATGGTTGAAAATTATACTTTTCGCTGGAAATTTTACTAATTCGAATATTGAAATCTGGTACAAAATGAATAATTGTAAGTTAAAAATTAAACTATCTGGTTGAAAATTTAACGTTTTTCCCAAGATATCAAATGTTCTTGTGGATTCAAGACATCCAACTATTATGTTGGAAAATCATCTATTTTGTTTTAAATTTACTTGTTTGGTTTGAAATTGAACTTTCTTGAAAGGGGAAAAATCGTACCACTCCCTTAGAAATTGGTTTTCTGGATCAAAAATTCATCTTTTTTGGTTAATAGTGCTCATTTTCGTTGTGAAGTAATTTTTTGTTCCCAAGAGTCAATATATTCTTCTGAAATTGAACTAAATTCGAGATTTTGGAAACTCGTTGGAAGTGCATCATTTCAAGTTGAAAATTGAATCATTGGGATGAAACGAAACTTTTTTTGGCTAAAAGATGTTGGAATTCCAACAAATTTGTAATGCTTGTGTTTCTTCGAAAAAAAAGTTATTTCCCCTCTTGAGAATTCAGCTATTCCGTTGACCATTTGTCTGTTTTATTTATTAATAACTTTTTCTGTTTTGAATCCGAATTTGTCCCAAAATTCATAAGTTGAAAGGTTCAAAGCTGAGCCGCTGGGTTAAAATCAACTTTTTGAAAAGTCTTGAAGCATTGTTGGAAATTAAAAAAATTCGTTAAATTCATCTTCCTTTGGTAGAAAATGCGATTGATTTGTTGCAAATTCATCTTTTTGGATTACAAATTGATCTTCATTGGTTGGAATCCTCTTTTTTTGGGAAATTTTCCCAAGAAGTTAGTATATTTTTCTGAAACTTCAACTTGTTCAGAAATTTTGAAAACTGGTTAGAAAATGCATATTTCTGAGTTGAAGAATGAACTAATGGATTTAGAATTATAATATTTTTTATGCAAAGAAAATCAAACTGTTCTGTTAAATATGCAAACTTAAGAATTAGAAATTTATCTTTTTCGGTTGGAAAATTGAAATTTTCTGTTCAAAATCCATTTGTTTTATAAAAGCCCCTTTTTCATGAATTCGAACAACTAATTGGAAACTTTGAAAACTCGTTCAAAAATTCATAATTGTGAGTTCAAAAATAAACTATTTACTTGAACATTTACATTTTTTTCCACTCTTCAGAAAGTGGTTGGAAATTTAAGAATTTGTTAGAATACTTTTTTTGGGTGGGGGGGGGGGGGATTAAACTGCTTTGTTGAGGATTCATTTTTTTTTATTAAAAATGTATTGTTCTTGAATAAGAAATCAAACTCCTCCTTTAATATTTATCTCTCTTCTTCAAAATTCTCTTCTTTTATTCAAGATTAGAATATTTTTTGGAAGTAATCTTTTTTGTTTTAGGTTTGATTCCGGTATTTGAAATTTGTGGTTTTGGAAGAAAAATTGAATTTTATGGTTAAAAATGACTCTTTTTGTTGGGAATTCAACTAGGTTCTTGAACCTCAATCTGTTATTTTGAAAATTCATTTCAATGGACATATTGAAATCCAGTTGGAAAAACCTAATTGCCATGTTGGGAATTTTCCCTTTTGGTCCGAATATTCATCTTTTTTGTCTGAAGAATTTAACTTTCCGATAGTAGATCATCTGTGTTATTCAAAATCTACTTATTTTATTCAAAATGCAACTATTTTGTGAAAGCGATCTCTCTTGGTCATAAATCGTTCTTCTTTGATGGAGATTATTTTTTCGGATGGAAATGTCTTAAACTGGTTGAAAATGCCTAATTGTGAGTTGGAATTCAAACTATTGGGTTGAAAATTCAACCATTATTTTTTAACTTTAAAATCTAGTTGGAAAATCAACGAAATCGTTCAACTCATCTTTCTTTGGTAGATTATTTGACTGCTTTGTTTAAAATCAAATTTTGGGATTGAAAAATGATCTTTCTATGTTGAAGGATACAACTGTTCCCTTCAAAATTCCCTTCTTTTTCAAATCGAATATTTCCGTTCAAGATGTAGTATTTTTGGAAGAGTCGTATTTGTTTGGCCAGAAATGGGTAATTTTAAGCTGAAAATAAACTATACACTCAAAGATCCAATTATTTTTCCAGGCTTGAAAATGTTGTTTGAAATTAAACAAATTCATCTTTCTTTGGTAGAAGAATCAACAGCTTAGTTAAGGGTTCATAATTTTCAATTAAAAATTGATTTTTCTTGGTTGAGAGATACTACATCTCGTTACGTTTTTAAAAATTCAAATTTTAATGATTGTAGAAATGAGGGCCTCAGACAAAGAAAAAAAAAAGTAACAACTACTCAAAGTCGGGAGAAGAATAAAGGACATGGAAATAAGAAGAAAGGAAACAAACACTTCGTATCTTATGGAAGTTGTAAACAAATGATGACAAGGAGATGTCAAAAATAAAATACAAGGAGAAAGGAGGATGATAAAATACTTAAGATGTAACAATAATAATTGAAAAATGAGCAGAAGAAGAGTAGAAGAGCATAGAAAGGGGGTAAGAAAAAGAATATGAATGGGAGTGGCAAGAGGTAAGAGAGGATCACGTGAAAGCGAGAGGGATGAGAGGCATGTTATCAGGAGTGAGAAAGGAGTGAACGGTAGGACAGGGATCAGAGGAAGATAGCGAAAGAAGGGATGGAATTGTGGCAAGACGAATTAAGATGGCAGAACTAAGTATGGTGATAGCATGCATTTATAGGAGAAAAGGGTAAGGGGAAAGAAAGCAAGTCATATGAAAAAAACATTAAGGGAGAAAAGAGAGGGCTGGCCTTGGTAGGTAAAGACCTGAATGCTTGGAAAGAGGATCAAGGGGGGAGGTGTGAGCTGAAGAGAAGAATGTTTTCATAAGGAACTCAAAAGATAGTGAGAGTAGGAGGAAAGGATACTGCTGAACCGGGTAGGAGAAACAGATTGTTTTATCTACAATGACAATACAATAGGTGACGAAGACGACAAACTAAAGTTTGTAGTTAAAGGGGAAACTGTGTTTTACTCCATTCTATCAGAAGAAAGAATGAGGAAGATAATAATAACAATGAATGTTGGTAAAGGAGTAGAGAAGGAAAGGAAAGTGAACGTGGGTCGCTAGGAAGGAGATAAATTGAACGAATTAGGAGAAAAAATGAGAAAGAAGATTTTGAGAGGAAAAGAGGGAGAAGGAGTGGACGAGATATAAGAAAGAGCGAAATGAGCGATTGAGAAGATAAGGGAAGAGATGAGACCAAAAGAAGAGGAAGAATGGGTGAGAGATTAATCGCGGTATAACGAGTGTTTTGCGAATGAAGGGAGAATAAAAAATAGGTAAGTGAATGGAGGAAAGGAAAGACTGATGAAAGAGAGTATAATAGAATAAATCGAGAATATGGGAAACCGCTGAACGATGAAAAGCATAATGAAAAAAGAGGTATATGAAAGGGGTAAAAAAAGTCGGAAAAGAAGGGAGGGAAAGAAAGGTGATGAATTAAGAAAGAACAAGAAGAAAGGACAAGAATAAAAAGATATAAATAAAGGAAAGGACAAAGTAATTCAAACGTTTGTTCGGAGGTGAGGAGCATAAAATTACAGAGGAAGGAAGAAAAAAAATAGAGGGAGAATAGGGAGAAAGGAATGAGGTGAGCAGAGAAGAAGCAAACGCGTCAATTGGAAGGCTGAAAAGAAATAAGGCAACATGGTAGGATGGCATGGACAATGAAGCGCTCGAGTAAATATGGGAAATGTGAGCCAAAAGATGTGGAGAGTATGGAACAAAGTGTCTAAAGGTGCAGGATGCTCAGAAGCGTGGAGGACGGCCTAAATTATACTCTTTATGAAGGAGGAAGAGGGTAAAAAGGTAAAGGAGTATAGAGGAATAATACTGTAGCTGTTTAGATATAAAATATATGCGGGAATGCTTTAGAAAAGGTTAAATAGACAGATGGAAGAAAAGGGATGTATTCCACACAACCAGACGGGTTTCAGGAGAGAAATAGGGACAACGGATAACATTTCTGTCAGAAATTAATGAGTAAATAGGAATCCAGGGTAGAAGAGAGAAAAACTTGTGGCTTCGTTCGTAGATTTCAGAGCAGTGTTTGATTCGGAGTGCACAAAGGAACAGTGCCAAGCTATGAGGGAAAGATATGAGTAAATGGAGTGTTAAAAGAAAGAATGAAAGAAACTTCCATAGGGACCACATTCAGAGTGAAGAAAGGAAACCAGAAAGGAGAAGAATTTAAAACGACAACGAAGTAAGAGTAAAGGAAAGGTTGAAATGCCAAGTTTGGGAGACAGGGAAAAGGAGATTCAAAGACGACTAGGAGATGGAGTTATGGATGTTCGATATTATGGTCTGGACGGTCTAATGCTATGTGGTGTAGATTTGAGGATGAAAGGAACAAAAGAGATTTGAAAGTCGTAAGTAGATATTTCTGAGATGGCTTATGGAAGTGAGTTAAAGCTGTCTGGGGACATAAGGAGAGATAAACTGGGAGGCGGAAAATGGTCGGGCAGCATTTGAAAAGGGATGAAAAAATAAGGGAGGACGCAGTATGCAAGGAGGAAAATAGGAATGGCAGAAGATAGAAGAAGAGGTGGTGATGAGACATGGAAAGGAAAGGGAGAGACAAATGATGGAATCAAAGTACAATGAATAGTACAAGAAAGTAACGTTGGTTGGGTAACCATCATAGTTACAGAATAGTAAAGAGAAAATAAGTAGAATGCAGCACTGATGTAATTAATTGTAAAGGGAAGGAATGTCCTCAAACTCGTAATAAGGGAGAAAATAGATATACTACTCCTTCCACAATAGGTGCAACTTTTTTCGTTTGATTGATAAGTTATACCTAATTCATAAAACATTCAAAATTTTTTAGATAGAAAAGGTAGAGAAAAACAAGATCGAGATAGGGATAACCTATGTTCATTTCGAATGGAAGAACTTATGCGAAGAATTAAATAAATTTTCTTATCTGACGTTTCACCGCAAGTTGGAAGACCATTAATCTTCTTTTTCTACCCAACTGAAAGGAATTGTAAGACAAATGGTCAAATTTTTTCTGTAACAGCGATGCTTCTTCTTTTTGTTTGTTTGAGAAGAATGAATGAGAAAAATAAAATTGTGGAAAAGCTTCTAGCACAAAAGCAGGATTGATTGAGACAGGAACCGATGAAAAAATAATAATTTTTCATTATTCCTATACCAAACAGATGAACGAAATCCAATTTAAGATCTCTTATTTTTGTTAGATAAGATTTCACGACCCCTTACTTCCTTTACAAGTTTAAGAAATAGCCTAATTGAATTCCAAGAGCCTAAATTCTCTTGTTATACCTCAAGAGTAGACCTTATTATATTTGAAGACTCCTTCCTCATCTTCATGTATCAAATTAACTCTTATTCGACTTTGAGACCCTCTGACCTCTTTTCGACTCTCAAAACTGGCCACGATTAGAATTAAGGGTCATCTACCTGAGACTTATTCTTCCCCTCAAAACTTTGAGAACCACTAGCTTCAATTCGATTTCATGCCACCCCCTCCCCTCTTCTATTCCATATCGGAAAATGGCCTGAATAAATTTTGGAAGCCTCTGTCTTTCCCCAAGAGATGGCCCACATTATATTTGAAGACCCCTTCACCCTTCCGTTCCCGTAAACTAGCGTTGATAGAATCTGAGTATAACCCACCCACTTTCCCCTTCCCAACTCACAAAATTAGCCATTATCAATTCCTAGAACCTTTTACCCCTTCATCAAATACCAAATTTACTGGCTCTGATCGAATCTTAGGCTCCTTCCCTCTTTTCGACTCTCAGAAATGTCCATGTAGAATTTCGGGCGTCTCCTACTTCTTCTGATTCTCAGAAACTGCCCCTGATTATATTAAGCGACCCTTTCCCTCCTTGCATCAATTAACCAGCCTTCTCAGAATTATCGACCCTCTACCCTTTTTTAAACCTCAATACTAGTTACGATTCGATTTGATTTTGTGAACCTCCCACCTCAAAAAGCCCCCAGCCTAATTTGTGGCCCATACTATCTTCCTTACTCTGGAAACTGGCCCCGAATGGCTGATTTTTTCTTTATTGCTCATTGATATGCATATTACACTTGATTAGCTCCTAATCACGATTACCATCTTCCTTTGTCAGCCATCCGAATATCTGTCTTCGATTCAATTCAATCACTCCTTACTTTGCCCTATACAACTTACTCCTAACCCTTAGCCCTTACGACTAAACCCTTACGACTAACCCCTTACAACTTACCCCTTACCCTTACCCCTTCAGTTTACTTCTTACAACAGGAGATTGATAGAGAAAAGTTGTTGACCCGAAAAAGACCTATAAATCTGATACCATTCTTCCGATTGGACGCGTAGTTTTTTTCATCACATAAAATACATTTAAACATGAAAAAATTAAATTTCTAGAAAAAATACACAAAATATGAAAAAAATGGGTGATAAAACTTCTCTACCGTTTCGGACAAATTCTGATCGAGTGCGCAGCACGAGACAGGAGATGAGAATGTATTCTGTGTAGCCGAAGAAGCTTTTACGAAAGAGAATTCACAATCATCAAATTAAAGTAGTCAATATTTCGCTATCGAGTTCCAAAAGCTCTGTATACAAATGTAGGAAAGTAAGAAGACGAAGCGCAAAACGCGAGCGAGTAGTGGATTCTGTTGGTTTCTTGTCCACTTCACTTTTCCTATAGGTACACTGAAACCTCAATCGAAATTCACCTGAACGTCGCAATTCTTCGAAATGAGCTCGTTGACGAGACGGTGCGGGGGGTTTGGAGAAGGGCGCTCTCCTCGCTCCACTCTCCGTTATTCTCGCGTGTATTTGGCCCTAACTGTTTACGTTTCAGCTCACTTGATCCTGTATGAAGGCCGTCGATACCCAAGCCCGAAGCCGTAATAGGATCAAGGTTCCAGTGTATATGGCATCCATCGTTCTCTATGATTTTACCCATCACACTGATCATTCAAGTGGGTGGATCGACCCGATGATTGTTGATGATTGAGATAATGTGACTTCGTCCACTCAACACTCAGTATTGTTCCTTTCTTACCTTTATTAGTACCCTCTAGTTTTGAGTCTTCCCAGTATCAGCTGGCAGGAGTGGGGAGGCCGGCGTTCTCGCGCTCTCTCACCCACGGCTAGTGCTCGCTTCTCTGTGGTAGTAAATTCCTTCTTGGCCCTGGCACTAACCGGTGTATCCTCCTGGCGTTCCGGCGGTTGGGCAGTGGTGTTCATGGCTGTTCTTGGACTGCCCCTACAGAGAAAGCCGTCATCGACTTGTGAAACGTCGGCGAATAGGTTGTATGCTATTCTATTCCAGTGATTTGATTTCCCGACTCAATCTTCTGGTGTTGTGAGAAGTAACGAGTTCGATGGTAACGAGTTCGAGTAACGATGGTTCTGGCGGAGCCATCGAGATCATAGCGGTCTCGGATGAGCCTTACCAGACATTCAAGCTTTTGGGGATTCATATTAATCGGATATATTCTCTTTTGACTGATCTATGAATAGAGTAGCGTCTCCACTGCTGACGCACGGCAGTCCGTGGTTATTTCTTCAACACCCTCCAAAAATGAATCTCCCGATGATAATTTCTTCCCTGCAGTGTACTAACTGCCTCTACAAGTGAGTCTGTAACTTTGGTTAATGCTGCTCCTTCTCTAACATCTGGTCCATCCACTTTTGATGATACAAAATTTATCTTCTTCGGCATCTCTCAAATCGAATGCTCTAGGTTCAGATAGTGTTTCTTTCAAGAATATTGGTCTCGCTTTTTTAGTTGTTTGTCCTATTCCCTTGCATGTAACTAACGCAACTCTCCAGTTAGGAGTTTTCTCTGACAGCTGGAAGAAGACGATTTTCCGCCCTATACCCTTCGAGCGCATTGCCCATCAACAAATAAGGTCGCATCTTGACGCTCACAAATTGATTGACTCAATGCAATCTCGGTTCCGCAATAAGAAAAGCACGCCTACGGCCTCCATTAGAGTAACTTCTTATCTGAAACTTGCAATTGCTAAAAAGTGTTTGACAGTTGTTGTACTTTCTTACGTTTCTAAGACGTTTGACACAGCCAACCATAAACTACTCCTTAACAGCTCGAATTGCTAAGCCTCTCTGAAATCGTTGTCAAATGTTCTAAATCGTACAGTAGGAATCGTTCTGAAAGAGCAAAAATTAGCAGTGATGAGCAGTCTGCCTGTAGTGAGTTCAAGAGTGGTATCTTTGAAGGATCCACTCTTGCTCCTACTTCATATGATATTTACACCCCTAATCTTGGCAGTAACCTTAAACATTGCGAGTACTACAAATATGCTGACGATTTTGAACCCCTCCAGAGTGTCAAAGCTTGAGCTTTACTAGAGTCAGTCCTATTACTACCCTGAAGAACTTACTTCGAAAGGTACAGGAGGATATCGATTGGGTGGTGCGGTGGGCATTCACTGGTGATCTTACTCCAAACCCTGCTAGAAGAATAGCATCCACTTTATGGGTCTCTTTTCTCGAATGAACCAGGTTCGGAAATATCTAGAAGAACCTTTAGAGTCCTTCAACAACTAAAGAGGACTGCTTCCTTAAGCTTCAAAAGAACTGGCTCTTATTGAGTGTTATTCCTCTCTCCCTTTTTTGACTTCAAGAGCTGGCCCGAATGAATTTCGGGAGTCTCTCTTCTCACGATCCCCAAAAACTGGCCCTCATAATATTTGTGGACGTTCTTCTTCTTCACATCTGCCTGGACTAGCTCTTATAGAATTACGGACCACCTAACTCTTCCCCAACCTTCAACACTAGACACAAGTGGATCGAAGGACCCCCTTGCCAACGCACAAAACTGGTCACGATCGAATTTGAGGATCTTTTTGTCTCTTTTCAACTCAAAAAACTAGCCCTGAATGTTTTGAAAGACCCCCTCTTCCACTTCCAACTCTAAAAACTACTAGCTCGCATCAAATTTTATCACCTCCCCTCTCCCTCCTCAACTTTGAAAACTGGCCCGGTAGAATTTCAAGAGCTGCTCGAATTTCGAAACCCCCAACGTTCTCCTCAACCCTCAAAACTGGCAAAGAATAGATCCTATGACTAATTAGATTTTTTTAACCTCCTCCATTTACAATTTAGGAAACTGGCCTGATTGAATTTTTCGAGCCCCTGAAATGTTTCGGTTTCTCATAAACATTCCCTCATGATATTTAGAGTCCTTCTCTGTCTTCCCCCCAAACTAGCCCTGAATAATTTTCAGGAACCCTTCCTCCCTTTGCCTACTCCCTGAACTACTGATTTTATTTGGACCTTACGGCAACGTTTTCTCTCACCCACTTTGAGAACTGGCCCGATTGGATTGAGCGAGCTTCTTACTTTTTCGGATCCACAAAAACTGGCTGTTATTTTATTTATTATATTTTCTGACCCCATTCCTCTTCCCAACATCAAAAAGTAGACTTTGTTGGATTTCTGGAAACTGGCGTTGGAAACTGGCGTCGAATAAATTTTAGTCCAATTCGATGGAAAATATGAACAATCTGAATCAGTCCTGATCCGAATCGGTTTCGAAGTTTGTTTGTCAATTTCTGTTATCAATTCGATGTCATGTGCATATCACTCCATTTGCTTCTAATCATGATATCGGGAAACATTTGACATGACAAGGCATCATTTTGATTAGATGAGGGAAACCTATTTATCTATTCCTGATTGAAAGATTACAATTGGGTCAGAATTTCATATCATTAATTAGTATATAAGTAATTAATGTTTCACCGAATTCATTTTCAATCGAGTAAAAAGTCTACTCTCATTTCACATGTTCTTAATCAGCGAAGACGCAGATGATATAAATATAATCAATTTTTTTAACAGTTTGATGTAGGATGTAGGCCCTTCCCACCTTCCTTACTCATAAAACTACCCCAATTGTATTATTCAATTCTTTTTCTCTCTAACTTCCAAAACTGTCTCCAATCAACTTTCATTAGCCCTTTCCTCCTCTCCGAAATATAAGACTGACCCTTTTTGAGATTCAGAAATAGTTCCTCCTTTCGAACTTCTTAAATCCGGCTCTGATTTTAGTTGAGGATCTTCGTCCATTTTCCATCCCTCTAAACTGGCTCTGAATGAATTTTCTGATCCTCTCTTCCTCTGTTAATACTCGAGACTAAACCTGATGGAATTCAATGACTTCTTCCTCTTTAAACTGTCGAGATCAACCTGAATCGGTAAAGTGACCTCCTTTCCACTTTGAATATTTGGAATTGGCGGATCCTCTCTTTAATGACCTCTTTTACTGCTCCAAATCTAAAAACAGCCTCTGGTCGAATTTTATAACCTTCGTTTCCTTTTTCAAAGTGAAATACTAGCCCTAAATAAATTTCATATTAACTGTCTTCTTTCCAACTTCAGAACTGTCCTCGAAGTTCGGAAACTAGCTCTCATTGAATTTAATGACCCCTGGCTCCTTTTTCAAATTTGAGACTGGCCCCATCGAATTTCGGGCCCCCTTCCCTCTTCAATCCCTTGAAGCTGGCCTCTTCAGAGTTGGAGGAATTTCCCTACCCCCTCGGAATCTCTTAACTGACCCTGAATAAATTATGGAAACCCCTTACCTTTTCTCATTCCAAAAACTGATTCCGATTACATTGAAGAACTCCCATGCTCTTTCCATATTTCAAATCTGGCGCTGATTAAATTATAGGACCTTGATTATCTTCCAACTCCTTGAACTGGCCATGACTAAATTCGAGGAGCCCTTTCTTTTGGACTCTCTCTTTCCTTCCCTTACTCCCGAAACTACAAGCTCTAATTGAATTTTATGCCATTTTTCCCTATTCAACTTTAAAAATGCTCGGATGAGTGTCGTAAGCTCCTTACTCCTTACAATTACCAAAAACTAGCTCCTATTATACGGGAAGACGCTCTTCACCTTTCTATCCCCCCTTTTTTGTACCATTAGGCCATAATCCCTGGCGAAGTAGGCGTAAATACAAAGGAGGACACAGTCTCTCTCCAACATCCCAAAAGCACGCGGTATTTTCGGATGATCACTCATCCTAGTACTAACCGCGCCCAATGCTGCTTAACTTCAGTGATCGGAGGGGAACTGGTTTTTTGGATATGGCATGACCGTTGGCTAGCTCTTATAGAATAACAGATCTTCTGCCTCCTTCTCAACTCTCAGTACTAGCCAAACTGGCCTAATTGTGTTTTTGGAGCCTTTCAACCCTTGAATCTCCAAAAAATGGTTCCAATTATAATTGGAGACCACTTCCTCTTCCTTTTCTCGCAAACTATTCCTAGTAGAATTATGGATCCTTTGTTCCCTTTTAAACTTCAAAAACTGGTCACGATTAGATTATATGACCCTCTACTCCGTTCCCCGTCCTTGATTCTGGCACTTATTGAATACTGGGACGCATTTTCCCTTTTCAAACTCTCGAAACTATTGAATTTCTTCGAGCCCCTCTCATGTTCTTATTTCCCAACAACTTCCACTCATTATATTTGAAGACCCTTTTCCCCTTTTTTATTCTCTCAAAATCGCACGCAATTGATTTTCAGGAACCCTCCTTTCTTTTTCCAACTCTTCAAACTACTGGCTTCAATTGTCTTTTAAGACCCCTTTTCTCCTCTCCGAGCTTGAGAACTGTCCCGATAGAATTTTTTGTGCCCCTTGCTTCTTCGAATCCCTGGAAACTCGACCTTGTTATATTTATCGGATTTCATTCATCCTTTCACACTTTTAAACCGTAAAAACTGAATCAATAGGTATCGAAAAAAAATTAGGATCCTTCTTCTTCATCACTCTTGTCATATTTCGGGACCCTTTTTTTACTTGACGCCTCTCGAAACTAAGGATCCCCCATTCAGTAAAATTAAATGTGTAATAGGAACAAGACCCTTAACGTTCTCGCTAGTCACTCCTCCCCTCTCATCTTCGCCACACTTTTCTCTAACCCCTGATATCAGGCCATCCATCCTTTCACCCTCTCATGTTCTATAGTTCCTCTCACCTTTGAAATACAAACTTCCCGGCAACATTTGTTTTGGGCCATTCCAAATGCATTTTATCTGTCCACATCTTACTCATCGTTAGGTCGCCCTTCTTCTCTATCGCTTTTTGAACCCCCTCATTTTTGTTTTTCAACCCTGACAAATACCAGAATGCCACTTTCGTATCTCTCTTCCTGTACTTTTCCTTCTCCCCACCTACTGTCCCTCGCGTTGCTCTTACTAAAATCCTGCCTCTTCCCTTTCATCGATTGCTTTGCCTATTCTCTTTTCTTACCGTATTCCCCCTGTTCTTATCTCTCCTCTCTGTTCCAGACGCATGCTATCCTACTCACCTATAACCTGTCTCTGCCTATCCAGCCCTATGAATGCTTTCTACTCGATCATCACTTTTCCCTTTTTCTCCCTCCATATCGAGTCCCGATCAATTCTTCCTCTCCTGCCTTTTAGTGCCTTTTTTCTCATACCTTCTCTTTCCTGCACGCTTTTTACCAAAAAGCACGATGAAATTCCCTTTGATATTTTTCTTCAGCACCGTAACCTCTTCTTTTTTGCCTTCAACCCCATCTTATTCACGGGCTTCTTCACTTCTGTTTTACCCGACTTACTCCCCATCTTTGATTCCTCTATAACAATATTCCTCTTCATTTTCACTTGGTGTCAAGCCTCCTCCTTTTTTCTTTTTCCTTCTCAACCTGCTCACTTCCGACGCTATCTAGTTTTCTCAATTCCACTTCTTCCTTTGCCTTTCACATTTTTCCACTTTTCTTCCTTCCAGCTCATTTCTGCAATTCCGACCTTTACTCTTTCCCTTCCTGAATCAGCTCTTTCTTTCCCATCAAATCCTTCTCAAGCCACAGACCTTATTTTCTCCTGTTTCCAACCCCGTAATTCTTTCTCCAGCCTTTTCCTCCGTTTTTCCTACTTTTGGTATCCTCTGCTTTAAAGCCGCCACGTGTCACACTACACTCGTTACATTATTTCCCTCCATTTTAACTCCCAACACTCTCACGTTCTTACATCCTCACATTCTCTACTCCTTCTCTTCCTTCCACTCAACTTCACTCAACCTCCCTGGTTTCCCTCTCCACGCCTCTTGCACCTTACCCGCCTTAAACCCTACGATGCAGTTCTTTTCCGGTTTCTGACTTGGTTTCTCATTCAGATTCTTCCTCTCCCTCTTCATCTTCTATATAAGCCCCTAGAAATTTCTCTGTACTTTGTTCTTTTTTTGAGTATTAGCCCCCCTCTACGTGTTTCCTCTCCTCTTCTGCTCGATTCATTCATGCACTCATCTTCGTGCCATTCACTGATTCTATGTTCTCCCTCTCACGTTCAGCAGCTTCCTCACCCAACGCTCTATTCACCTCACTCTTCTTTTATCACCTTGTTACTCCTGCTGTCCTTTTCTTTGCGAGTTGCACTGGCTGCTCAACCCGACGGTTATGCACCCTAACCTCATCTCCTCACCTCTGACATTTCAAAACCGTTTCTAAAAGACAAATAATTTCAAGGAGAAAATCCCCGAAAATTAGACAATCAAATTCGAATAGTATTCGCTATTATAGAATCTTCGATTCAAAGTTTTAAGATGAGACAAAAAGTATTTTGAATCTTTTTAGTTTAAATCGTAAAAGTTAAAATAGAAACTGGTACGAATAAAAAATTTCCGCATAAATTTTGAATGATAACATTGTGGAAAATGTTTTATTTGAAAAAACTCGGAATAAAATTCTTTCGGTGTCAAAGTTTGCAAATGCATATTTTCAAATTTGAATTCTATAATATTGAACAGGAAGCTTTAAAAATTGAATATTTTCAGATTGGAATTCAAGAAATAGGGCTATTTTCTATTTCGAAAGGTAAAAACGAAGCAATCCTCAAATTAGAAACGCTCAAAGTTGGATAATTTCAGATAGAAATTAGAGGAAGTTATTCTTTATTGAAAGTAATTAAAAGTCCATTATTTAAAATAAGATCTAAACTCTTACAATTATAAAACGGATAAGTTCAAATTAAAAATTAGAACTTGAAAGTTTCGAATTGACATCAGAATCATGAAATATCAAATGATTCATAATCGAAAACTTTGAGAATACACTGGAACCTCAAACTTAATCCAGCTTCGGGCTTAGGTATCGACGGCCTTGGAAGAAGTTCGAGTGAGCTGAA
>WSXT02207650.1:0-18069 GCA_011762715.2 Neuroterus valhalla
ATATTACATATTTATTATATTTGGTTAATTTGGTTTAGACAAAGCGACAAGTCATTTACTTCTCGAACCAGATTGGCCTTCTATCTTGCAAATTTGTGATCTTGTACGCCAAGCAGATGCACAGTGAGTATTTTGAAAATTATTTAAGTACTTCACATAACCTCCATTGATTTCATTAGCCTGCTGTCTTTGATTAAGGGCTTTCACTCAATTCGACTTGGTAAACAGTGAATTTTGCTTCATAGAACTTGAGCTAGGAATCTTTCTCTTTTTTAGTTCTCCAATCGCTAACGCAAGAACTTCAAAATAAAATGATAAGTGCAATGCAAGTAACCAAAGTTTGACGTGCGTTATACGAGGAAAGTAACTCAAAAAATTGCTTTCCATTACAATAAAGGTTTTTCACTTTGAGATTTTTAAATTAAGAAAAATTCAGAAACATTCAAAGCTTGAAAAACTAATGTTAATACGGAAAAATTATTCTTAGAGTCGTAATCTGATAATTTATTTAATTGATTTCTTGAATACAAGAAATCAATAAGATGCTTCCGGGAGTCAATTTTGAAGGAAGGTTAAAAAATCATGTTTGCGTAGATTGACCTACCCCATTACATTTTAGAGAAAAATGATCAACAGCAAAATTGAACTAGACACCGTTCTGAAATGAATATAAAGAACCTCCTACCTCAAATAAGTTTGAGAGTCTTCGAAACCACTTACAAATTGTACACCTCACCAATAATAATTCTAACCTATTTTATCCACGTCAATCCACACATCCTCATCTTCTTTCAGTTAAAACGAAAGCCCTAGCCCTACTCCACGTATTTATTGACATTACTTACTCTCATCCTTCTCATCTACACGATGACCCACCCCAACACGCATACCATTCTGTCATCACTTTACATGTCTTCCCTTTCATGTCATCGCAATGACAGCCTGCAGAGGTCATTACATTTTTACGATGAATACTAGCGTTGAATCTGTAATTATTGCTACTTATACGACAAATTGAGACAATCCATTAACGAGGAGCATGAAAGGTAGGAAACGAAGGATTTCTACGGGATTTGTATTAATTTTGGGTTTAATCTGGACCCTTGTGTTCACCTAATTTGGAATAATGTAAATTGAAATTTCGATTAAAGTCTTTACGAATCAAACGAAAATAGTCAGAAAGAGGGAGGGGAGTATTTAAGAGAGAGGCTTCCTTTGCTGCTGATTAAGCAGACAAATCTGCTTCTTCATTGCCCGTAATACCAACATGAACAGGATAGCCCAGGAAATAGATACTTTTACCTGGAAAAAAATCCAGAAGAAATGAAGATTGGTGTGATAGTACATTTTTTCATCCTAAAAAACATACTAAGTTATCAAATACCTCCCCTCGAGCATTCGCCGCCATCTTGGAAAATGGAGCCCCAAAATAATTTTTTTCCAAATATCTTCTGTTTGGTGCATCTTAGAAGAAAAAAATCTGAATAAAAATTATAGTAGACAAAATGTGCTACAACTTTCGTAAATATCATTTTTTGTGGACGTTTTTTTTGGAGGAATCCATGATTCGCACGTGCACACAAACGAGATTTTCAGCCAACGAAAACAACAAGATTCGCCTTGTTTCCATGCTCAAAAACAAATTCTACGAATCTAATTTCACTGTCAATCAAGCAACAGAAGATTCTGACACACTCAAGGTTAGAACAACGATCAGTATGTCTTTATCTTTTGACTAAATTTTAATTGTAGGAGAAGACATCGATCTTCTTGTTTTATAAGTATTCCTTGCAAGAGATCACTTGAATATTTATTTTCTAAAACCAGGTAAAGGAAAAACTGCAAAACAAGTTTACTTTCCACAAAGTTTGGATACTAAACAAACAGTAAAAGATAATATTTTATTCTTACACGCTTTCAGCGGTTGTGATACGACGTCCGCAATCTTTGGTCACGGCAAGAACAAATTTCTAAACATAATTCAGAATTCCGAGCAAATAAATCAGGCTGTTAGAATATTTCAGCAAGAGTCTGCAGATGCCACCACGATTGCTACAGCAGGGGAACAATTCCTGATAGCTCCTTACGCAACTTCCCCAAAAAATGTACCCTCTTTTCTTGATTCTCTTCGGTACCAGCATTTCACTCGATCGGTGACCAAAAGCAAGTTTATTCTTGCTTCTCTTCCACCTACAACCGCAGCAGCAAGGCAGCATTCATTCGGAACTTACCATCAGATTCAAACTTGGTTTGGTGTTCCGAAAAATCCAGCAGAATGGGGATGGAAGAGAAGTACGACTGGTCTTACTCCAGGTACAATGACACAAGATCCTGCTTCAGAGGCTCTTCTCAAATTCCTCTCCTGCAAATGCAAAAAGGATGCGGCTCATCATGTGGTTGTAAGAAGGCAGGGCTGAAATGTTCAATCATTTGCATGAACTGCAACGGGCAGGACTGTGCAAACGTTGCCGAAAATTTGAGCGACTTCGAGGAAGAAGAGGAGTAAGAAATCGAAGCTACCATCAGCTACCTCTGGCAAACTGAGGAAGAAGAGGATGCAGGCGAAGAATGGTTACCAGATCACAAACATCAAAATAACTACATCAATAGTTTCATCTGAAAATCCATCCCTCGATCAATACATTCATCAATCCACCCATCCATATCCATCCCTTTATCTATCCATGTGGGTCAGGCCTAATGGGGAAACCACACGAAAAAAACGTGCCATTTACTTAACCTCATGGGTGGTGTGGAAATGAGTACAAATAAAAAAAAAAAATTATTATTATTATTATGATAAAAGAATTATGATAATAATAATTTTTTATATAATAATAATAAGAATAAGAATAATAAAATTCAATAATCAATCGTTAATTTCTTTAATTTCAGGTGATAATCCGTCTTTTATGCAGTCTCTACAAATACTCTACACATAATATGGCGCATAACTTTGAAAACATTTATTCAACAAAAAAAATGATATTTACAAAAGTTGTAGCAAATTTTGTCTACTATAATTTTTATCCAAATTTTTTTCTCCTAAGATGTACCAAACAGAAGATATTTAAAAAAAAATGATTTTAGGGCTCCATTTTCCAAGATAGCGGTAAATGCTCGAGGGGGAGGTATTCGAAAACTTAGTATGTTTTTTAGGATGAAAAAATGTACTACTACATTTCATCTCTTCTGGATTTTTTTTTTGGTAATTCAATTTATAACGCCCTGCTACCTGAGCTAGGAATCCAAATCAAAGAGATAGTTCGATTTAATTTATTCAAAATTGTTAAGCGATTTCTGATAAGAAATTTCAAACCAGAGTTTTTAGAATTTGGGCAGTTAGTTTCAATGTTTTTTACAATACTCAAAGAGTCCTAAAACATAACAAGTTCAGGAAAATTCCGTTTAAGAATATAATAATCAAAGGTATACAGAATAACCATTGCTTCGATTGAGAAAATTGAAGCGTCGACAGGGATTTTTCATTCACGGGAGATGTTAACAGCTGGGCAGACCACTGCACATCCAGCTAATGAATCATCAATAGATTTGGAGCTATCAGTATAAAATTGAATACAATCATAATATTTCTCATGTACTAAAATTTCGAAAAGAGTATTGAGATCTGGAGCAACCTGAACAAGGTGACTACCTGATAAATAAATTGATAGAGCAAGTAATTGTTCTTCATAAGGAAATTTAAAATAGGTATGTTTCTGCGGGCATAACATTAATTGGGGTACTGTTTCTAAAACCAAGAGCTAATCCAAATGCTTTAATACTCATGTTCTCAACTTGAGCGAAATATTTATGATTTTGAAGAGTTTAAATGTGAGAACCATAATCAAGGGAACTCCTGATTGAAGAATCATATACTTTGAGTTGGATCAGGGATCAGCTTCCTACCTCACACCTCAAGAACTTCGATAACATTACAAAATTTTCGGATTTCTTCACAAAGATTGATTAAATGTACGTCCAAGCAGGGTTCATGGTAAAAAAAGATGCGAAGAAATTTCACTAAAGTTGAAGGGGAGATATTATTTTGAGGAAAGGCAAAAAGCTGAATTGTTGGAATGTGAATTCAATTTAGAGAAAAGAATTAATTTGTTTTTTTTTTGTGGACGAATTCCAAGACCTGTTTGGTCTAGAAAAGAAAAGAGAATATTTAAACATTGGTGAAGGGAAGCAATGCATTCATATGGATAACGAGATCTGCAGACGAAAACATCATCTGCGAATTCAATGAGAGCGTAATTCTTAGGGGAAAGGGATCTTAGTTTTCTGGTATACATACAATACATAGATAGATAAACATTTATTCTTCAGCCTATTGGCCTTGAAAAATTGACTCGCTTACAACACCATGCTTTACAAAAAGTTTTTTTCACATTCTCGCCTCTCGTGGAAGCCCTAACCTTTTAGAGCCCTCCATGCTTCCACATCTTATTCTCGCTATTCTCTCTTGGCTTCCTTTCTCTCCTTTTTCACACAAATATCGCACTCTCTCCATTGGCATAATCCACCAATATTTCTCATTATACCTGGACCCTCTTATCCTCTCATCCCCGTCTGCCTTCTCTCTCTCCATGCCATTCTTCTTAACCAACTCAAGCACCTTTCTTCCCTCTTCTCTCCTCGTGATTTATTCTCTTATCATCCTAATACAGACCATTTTTTTCCGGAATATCATTCTTTCTCCTCCATCTTCCCCTGCCCCCTCCTGTCCTTCTCCCGCCAACACTCCCTCACTAGGCTACTTCCCCTTTCTCCCAGGAATCTCTCCTCATACTCACACGCCCGGCTACCTGTCAAAATCGCCAAACTCGTTCTCCATGTCTCCCTCCTCACAATACAACTAGGTGTACTTTTATCTAACCCTAGTGTCCATCTGATATACCTTTCCTGAACCGTATTCCTCTCCTCGCGTTTCTTCCACCTCCATATCTCTAGTCCATACAGTAGCACGCTCATCAGAAGGGAGCCAGACAGCTTCAATCTCCTTTCAAAGTGGTATGTAAATAATCTCTTTCCCAATCCCCAGATCTGCCTCATCACAACATTTTTCCTCGTTACCCTCTCCTTTATATGGCAATTCGCTCCTCCATTCTTCCGAAATAGGAAACCCCGGTACACGAATTTTTTCACCTCCTGCACCACCGTTCCCTTCCATTTCCAATTCCCTCTCTTATCCCTTCCACCTCCTCTCCTGAACACCATAACCTCAGACTTTTCTGCATTCAACTCTAACTGACTCCTATCCAGGTACCTACTCACCCTTTTCATCATCTCTTTCAATGCCTCCTCACTTTTTGCCAACAACACCATGTCATCTGCATACGCAAGTGACCAAGTTCTAACCCCTCCTACCCTAACTTCCCCAACTACTCGTTCCTCTAGCTACCTCTCCATTTCAACGATTAAGAGCGAAAAAGCGTTGGCGGACACCCTTGCCTCAACCCCCTATCCATCCAAAAACTCTCTGGAATAGTGTTCCTCTGCTCACCCTATCTCTCGTCTCTTCACACACCTCTCTTCCCTTTTCGATCAGACCTTCTTCCTCCCTCTCCTCCATCGCCTTCCACAACTTCCCCCTATCCATCGACGAGGAAGCACGTTTCAGATAAACAAAAAACGCGTAAACTTTTGACTCCTTCTTTACTACATATTTCTCTATCCACCACTTGTTGCAAAATATAAATACTGTCTATAGTGCTTCTACCCGCTCTGAATCACGCCTGAGTCTCCGGCAATATGCCTTTTCCCTCGACATCATTCCGTAGCCTCTCCGCCTATACCATTGCGTACACTTTGCACGCCGTGTTCATCAATATGATTCCTACATAATTTCCCTACCAATCCCTATACCCCTTCTTATGCAGTAGTTTTATCAGCCCCTCCCTCCACTCTCCTTGAAACACTTCACCCCTCCATTACTTCTTAACTACCTTTTATAGCCTATATCTAACAGCTTGTGTGCCAAAAATCCATGCTTCGTTCTGCATCCCGTCCAAGCTTGCTGCCTTCGACCTCCTAAATATCCTCAGTTGTTACTCTATCTCCTCGTCACTTAACTCTGACCCTCCTTCCTCTCTCGTTCTTCTACTTCCCTCATATCTCTTCCATTCGTCTGAGCCCTAAAATGATTCCTTGCAAAAACTCCCTCCATTCCTCACTTCCAATCTTCTAACTTATCCTCTCCCTGCGCTTTTTAAACCTATTTATGATCCTTTGCTCGTCCCCCTTGGTCTTAACACTTCCCAACACCCGTTCCAGCTTCTTCTCTCTCCCTTGCTCTTTTCTTTTATACATCAACCTAAACTCCTTCCTCATCTGCACGTACTCCTTCCTCTTGGTGGTTCCATCATTCCACTTCTCGTACTTCCTTTTCACCCTTTTCTTCATCTTTTTACATTCCCTATCCCACTGTGAATTTCTCCTCCTCTTACCTCCATCATTCTGTCTCTCAAAATCTCCCCCTCCTTTTTCATAACCATGTCCCTCGATCTTTCAAAACTTTCCCCATCCCTGTAGAGATCCCTATCCCTCCCCATCCTCGAATTGCCCCCCCCCCCCCATAACACCTTTACCTCCTCTCTCTTGCCTATAACATCTTCCACCCTTTCTTTGATCCTTTCCATTCCATCCCTATTGTAAATGTTCACAAACTTGCTCGTCAACCCTCCTATCTTTAGGGACCTCATTTGCAACCTTCGCCTCCACCGTGAATTTCTTCCTCAAAACCCTCCCTGATCCCCGTAATAATTTCCCCTCTCATTCAGCATTATTTGAATGTCTCTCTTTCATCGTCAGGTCATAATCGATATAGACCTTCTTATCCTTAATCCTGCTTTTACTTCGCATCACCGCCAACTTATCTTGCCAGTTCTCCAACTCCACCACCGTAACTTCATTTCCCTTTTTCCCCCCAAGCCTCACTTCAACCACCTTGCCCTGAAACTCCCCTATGCTTTGTAACAGCGCTTCCACTCCCTTCCGTTCTTCCCTGCTCCTCACCCTCAGCTCCCTTACCGCGATATTACCTTTCTATCCTCTATTTCTCTCTTCTCCATTCTTAACTTCATTGCCCTTATCCTTTCCCTTGCCACTTCCTCTCCCTCTTTGTTCCTACATTCTCCCACTTTTTCTCCAATCATGTTCTGAACCTTGTCCCAGATACCTTTCTGCTCTCTCTCCACCCTGCCACCATCTTATCTAGCCTCTACTTCCTCGAATCTTTTATCTGCCCTTTCCTTCCACACACCAATTTCCTCTTCCACCTGTTTCATCTCACCTTCTTTTTCTTCCCTTGCCGACACTGACACTGTCTCTAATCCTTGTACTTTCTCCCTCAGTTCTTCCATCTCTTTTCCCCATTTCTCTTCCCTAATCCTCCCTCATAGAATGTTTCTGCCTCAGCCCCCTGATTTTCGATATCAAGATCCCCAGGGTATCACTGTTCAACTGCCCTTCAATTCCTGTAGGGGCCCTACGCTTTTCGTTGGACTCTCTTGAATATCTCTCTTTCTCATTTGGAACAAGAGATCGTCACTTTCACTTGCGCTAGACATTGTATCACTAGTCTTCTCGTTACCCCCGCTCACCCTGATAATTTTTTTCCTTTGTATCGCGCAGCGCTGGACACCGAGCTACTTGGTGTGCTTAAAGGAAGACTTCCCTTCATCTAAATCACTCCCAATGCTCTCGTTATCACTTTCCCGCTCGGTTACTACCTGCCGGTCTTTCGGTAAATTATATTTCTCCATCCTACTGCAACCAAAAGAAGTCTCTGTTTTTAGTTCCCGCCCTTATTCCCTTTTCCTCTACTTTACTCAACCCATTTTCTTATTCTCTATCCCTTATATTACACCCCAAAAAGCCCTTGTAGACAATCCTTTATCTCTCCAACAATACACTGAACCCGCTTGCTCCCCTTACCCGCTCAATCTCTCAAATACCAATCCGCCTACCTTTTTGACAACCTAACCTGACTCTTCCTTTTGACCTGAATCCCACCTACTCTACCCAATGAAAACCATTTTATATTTTCTCCACTCTCTTCCCGCACCCTTACTCACCTTCCAATCTTCCACACTCACACTCCACTCAAACGTTTAAAACAAATTCCGTAAAACTCTTTCACCACCTGTCAGCCAACACACTCAACTAACGCCACCAATATGCTAGAGACAAAGATATTTCAATGTCACGAAGGTCCTCCATCAAGATTTTTGGTATAGGGCTAGGAAAAGCTCCTTTGAAGTCTAAGAAGAATCCAGCCGTCATCTCACCGTTGACAAAACCAGTCAAAATTTCCGTAGTAAGAAGCGCAAGATTGTCTGCCCAAGATCTGCCTTTCCTGAAACAAAACTGAGATGGAGATAAAAGAAGATTATTTTCTGAAAACCATATCAATAGGCAAGAGGCCAGAGAGATGCGACGGATTTCCCTTTGAATAAATTTTGGAATAAAGAAAACAAGACACTTGTTCCAAGTGGATGGAGATGAACCAGAGGCTTAAAGTTCATTGAAGGTATTAAGAACAGTAGAATTGGCTTTTCCAGGAAAGTTCTTTATATTGCAATAATTGATATTGTCAAGGCCAGGTGAAGATTTTATTTTGAGAGGAAAGACCATATCCAATTCTTTTGACGAAAAGGGGATCCGAGATGGGCATTGCTTTTAAATTTGGAAGGGGAATTGTTTTTAAAAGTAGTGGCAGGACAGAGATCATCAACTGAACCATCCAATTTAGATATTACTTCTGTATCTGCAGAACAGAAGGCAGTGGCTGGTTGAGTGTACCTACTTTTTAAGCAATTAATAACTCTCCAAACTTTGGAAGTAGGTGTCATTCTATCGTACAGTGCGTCCTAACGGTAGTCAGTGCGTCTTCAACTCCGGTAGCATAGAAGTTCTTCGTGCACCTCAGTGTCTTTTGCACCTCTTGCCAGTGATTAGTGGGCATTGCTACTCGGACGTTATGAGGTTCTCGCACAGTTCCTTGAAACGCATGATGATGATCAATTGGTGTCGAACTTGGCGAATCTCCCTCAAAATGTCTCGACGTCCTCCGACTTGAACGGATTTTTGACAGTAATAGGGGAATCGCTGGGGAGGCGCGTTGGGTCAACGAAAAACTGTTGATTCACCCTGACCCATGCCTTCCTCCCCCAATTTTATCGAATTTTATCGAAAAAAATTTATGCATTCTTTTGGGTAGAAAAAGATGACACTTGAGTTCACGTATTTCCCATAAAAAAGAGACGTTTTTCGAAATTTCATTCAAGAATTACTATCAGAATTCTATTCCATAAGTCTGATATATTTTTTGCGACTCTTTTGCGTTAAGTGTTCTCTTTTTGCGTTTTTAATGCTTTCCTATCACGCATTTAATTTTCAAATTTTTTATGAAGTTCAATCGTTCAATATTTTTGTGTAAAAACTGATAGTCTCAAAATTCGACTAGCTCTTATTTTAGTAGTTGATAAGAATTTTTTCAGATTCCTGCAGTTGGCTGGTTCCCAACTCAGTGTAAAAATAATCTATAATGATTCGTTTACAATGATAAAACGTAAACGAATTTAGCTTACCCCGAAAGGGATTCAGCTTCATGGTATAATAATAAAGATGATTGCAAATTATTTTCACTCTGAAAAATATTACTTTTCACTCATAATCAGATGTTTGGATGTGATATGGATGTGAAGGAAGCAAAAGATGTATGGAAGGATATGGATGTATGAAGGGAAATTGTTTAAAAGAAGAAAAGAGACACAGGAAACAAAAGATTTCGGATACTGATGAATTCGCGTGGAGGATTCTTAGTGGATTATTATAATGGCTCTTCGAAACTTTTAACCTCAGGTGATTGCCGGAGAGATTGATCAATGGCCTGTGTCGGAGGTGTGTTGTGGGACGTGTGTGATGTTTGAATGAAGAACACGCGATGACTACCTGATCGATCTAAAACTTATCCCTTCTATCTCCTCCTTCACATCCCTAGCTCAAACTTTCAATATAAATTCCTTGATCCGCAGTAGTACAACATGGCCAGTACCAAGTGAGTTACGCTTACCCCGAAAGAGGTTTGGCTGGATGGTATGATAATAGAGCAACAAACATTTTGAAAACTAAGGAATTTAAAATTGGGAAGAACCCAATTTCTTTTTAACTTCCAAAGAGAGCAGTTGCAGATTTCAATAGGCATTTTTTTCCTCTATCATTATGTTAGAAAGTTGCTGTTTTTCTTACATTTTCAACGTGTTGTCTACGTTTTACTCAAAGTAAGGGGCCGTTCAAGTATAACGTAACGCAATTTCATATGGATTCAAATGAGCTTACAAACTTATTTGGTTGAACAATGTATCACTGTTTATAACTATCTCCCCTTACAGAAATGCTGGAAAGTTGGGGTTTTTGCCTTCATTTTCAGCGTTTCTTTAACTTTTTAATTAGGAACAAATAATAAGTGAAGATCAACAAGTATTAGAGCTAGAAGAGAGAAACTTAATGCGAAAAAGCTTTGGAAAAAGAGATCAACATCCTGAATACCTAAAGCATCTGCCAACCTCATTCATTCGTGAGATTTCCACAAAGAATATTGATGATTTCGTCACGAAAAAATCAAGAGATTTTTCAACTTTTTTTAAAAATAATATGTCCTCTCTCAGTAAGCATGCGGATCTATGAAAAATTGATTTAGAATATTAACGAGGTGCGACTGCAGTCAGAAAATTAGAAGTGCTCAACGACGTAGAAGAACGAGAAGTAATATTGATATCTGACTTTAATCTCCTTCTCACTGGCGACGAAAGTAAGAAACAATATTTACCATAAGTGGTAAATAAGTACCACAAGCAATTTCCTGCCTACAATAAGTGTACTTCGTTCCTTGAGATGTTATGATGATTAATTGATCATTTGACAGAGACATTTCGAATCTTTTTATATATGTACATTATTATCGATGAAAATATTCTGATTATCAGTGAAAAATAATATTTCATGCATTGCAAATGATTTGTACTAAAAGAGAACCGCAAAAATAATATTTAGTGCCAGCAACTGGCAAAACCTGATATCCCACTCACGCGTTTCTCGGTACCCTATAAAACAGACTTATGGGGGTGAAATTCAAAAAGTAATTTCTGATTTGTTTTCTATGGCTGATTGTGAACAGAAATTGGTCAGTTGCAACTCAATATTCCCAATATTGAGTTTTCTAATTGAAATAAGCAAAAACGTCAGTTTAATGGGACTTGCAAAACCTCTAAATATCATTTGAAAAAGAAGATGCATTTTTGGAATACCCTACTGCACACTTTGTGGTTCCAGAAACACCCAGAGCTTTCGCACTCCCTGCCACAGCTGTTGTTAACTACCTGGGATTGGAATGCCACCAAGCAAGTAAGAGCAAGCTTATCTTTTTCTGGCGTTGGTAGGTGTAGGTGTCGGTTTTCTTTATATGGTGATTGTAGGTAATCCTTTGGTATTTTCTACGAAAAAAAATCACCTGAAGGAAAAAAAATCAACAGGCTTGGCTTTCATGGCTATTTATTTTGCTCTCATTATCAATTTGTCTCATCCGTTTTTATAATATTTGTTCTTGACAAAATAAACTTTTGTTTTGTGTAAATTTCAAATAAAAAAAAAACATGGATAAATAGTGAGTTGCCTAAAAAATTTACATTTTGAATTTTTAAGCGTTGAGTCTGCGATATCTTTCTCTTATGGAAACAAATGAATACTTATTTTTCTTAAAAAAAAAGAAGAGATTCTTAGGACTAAAACATACAACTTTCGTGTCTTATGGACTTCAACAAGTAAAGCGTGTACTTTTTCACTCAATCGATCTTGCTCAAGAAATCATAAGTTGATTTTTTGAATATTTCAGATACATGTTTTGAAAAATCGCATTATATTCCACAATTTGTCGACTTGGTGCCAGCCTCAGATAAGATTATTTAACTTGAAATTATGACAAGTATTTTTGAGAATATTGATAACAGATTCATAGAAGAAAATTTAATGACTCAAAATTCATATTTCTAAAGCCATTCAAGTGTGAAAGAGCGAAAAGTTTTGACTCTCGTATTTCGACACTCAACCTGGCTCCGAGCCTGCATCATTGTTAGACGCTCATGACTTCCAGACCATAAAGTTCACTTCTACAACAGACCCAAACCTTGATCACTTTTTCAGTATAATTCACACTATAGTAGATACTCCGAAACAGAAATACTTCATAAATGTATTCAAATTGCTGCCAGAAACATACAAGTAAAAGGTTCTAGACATATACCTGATTACCCATACATGGACATGGAATAATCCCCAACCCACCTTCTCCTCCCTAAAGAAACTATAAGTTCTGAAAATAACCTAATATAACTTTTTCTCTAAATATTTACAGGCCCAAGTATGTGCTTGCAGCTATAAAAAAAAAAATAGTGAATCCCAATCCGCACATAGCTCTCTTGGGGTTATTGGTAAGACTAGATATTATCGTTTGCATAGAAAAATGAGACATTTTTTCACATACCTTGTACTTTTTTCACGGTAGGTTTTAGAATCCTGCGTCAAGAATTGCGGTAGTTTAATTCACGATGAGATTGGTACAAAACAGTATATGGAACAACTCTGGGATATTGTTAAAAATACACAACACGAAGAAGTTAAAATCAAAATCTTAGAATTAGTTCAAGCCTGGGCCTACGCATTCAGAAAGAGTCCCAAGTACAGAGCCGTCCAGGTACTCATTTTATTTGCGCATGCTAATTATGATTAGGTTAATTGTATTTAGATGATATTCTTCCGATAAAAAATGTTCTGGTTCTTATATTAAGGTTATATAATATTATAATAGTGTTAGTAGTAATATTAGGATTATATTTCATTAAAAGGTCATTAAATCACCTAATCATCAGTTAGAAAGAATCTAGGCAGTTTTGCCTGTTTCTAATCAAAACTGTTCAACTGTTGGGTGTTTTTATTTGAAATTATCCAGGGATTGACCATCAAAGAGAATGCAAAAGAATTTATAAAAATTCGAAAGATGTATTGATATTCTTGGTGTCGACCAGGGTAGAAATTAATTAATCGATGGTAAGATGTAGAATACTCGTAGAAAAGATTTATTCGTATCACATTCAGAGAAATCCCTTAGGTAATCCCTAGCAGGCATACGTAGTATCTACAGTAGCCTCATTTTAGCCACGAGTCATTGTCAAGATGCATAATTTCATATATTGCAAACTAGTTTTATGAACGATTTTGTCCCATACGTTATAGCTCACCACCCATCACTGCGTTGATTATATTCTCAAGAATATTCTGTGATACCTCACTCTGCCTGTAGGGCGGCATGGCATACACACGTGATCCATAAACTATAAAACATAGCAACTATTTCATTTAATACATTAATCTCATGGCCATCTTACAAGCGAAGTCAGGTCTCAAATACTAACATTCAAATTATAACTTTTATCATCGACTGAAGAGTTCAAGGGTGTTCAGTACAATTCAAGAGAGTTAAAATTGGAAGGAAAAATTCAAATGGCTATACTGCTATAAGGCAGTCCTTAATAATATTTTAATTAATAGACATTATGAATATTGGAAGTGTCTAAGTGGGACATTTTCAAAATATGCGTTCAACAAAATTCTAGAGAAAAACAGGTTATTTCAGAAAGATTCCACTTGAACGTTGTTCTCACTCGCTGTTAGTAGAACAATCCGGGGTGATGACGAAAGCACGGAAGACGTGTAAGGAGAAGGGAGGACTAGCTGCACGGTCTCGAGCCTGCTTGAGTATAAATATAAATGAGTATGTCCTTATAAACGGGCTATCCAGTGTGAATGCTGAATCCCTATAAACAAGCTCTCCGAAGAATGTCATGAGTCAAAGATGGGGAAAGACCTTCAGCAAAAACGAGTATTGCTGGTTCCCTGGGTCAAGGGTAATCTTGAGCTGAGTTCCCCGGAGTTCGGAACAAGAAACCGCAAATGTTCTCTATGCATGCAGAGTTATGCTTCGTCACCAAGTACACATTTATGTTGCATGATGAGGAAAAACATGATGAATGGGCAAGCAAGATAACTACCGAACAGCGCTTGACAAAGTGCAACTTTTTCTACATGTTCTGGGTCTGTCATATTATTAATACGTTTCCTCAAAATTTGGTATTATTTCTCCAGTATATACGGTTTTCTCAATTATAGTCCAGACTACATCACACGAAGGGTTACTGAAAATTTATCCCGAAGATAATAAAAGTACTCTTATCTTGTCATAAAATCTTAAAATTTAAAGTATCTTATGTATGAAAACTAATGTTTTTTTTCTCTCTAAAATTTGTGCAGGCGCGATACCTATGCATGCAAATGCATAGGTGAAAATAATAGTTTTTGGTGTTGGTTTATACATTTATGAGTGTATTAAACAGTAAAAGTGTCTGTTTGATGATCAATAATATTGTTGGGATGCTTGTTTTGACAACATAACCTCTCCTATGGGAAATATTTATAGATGAGTTATTATTATTATACGAAAGTGTATTGCAGGTAGCCTGGTTTTTAACAATGTGATATAATACCGTTCATTCGGCTTTCAAACGGAAATGGGGTCTCAGTGCTGTTGGAGGGTCGGAATTCTATACCCACTTATATGCATAATAATAATAATAATAATAATAATAATATTGAATCTTTATTAAGTTGCCAACCAAGTACCAAAATGTACGAAAAATATATAAGGTGGATCCAAAAAACTACTCAAAGGGCGAGGTACAGCTCACAGCTGCTTCAGGTACAACCTAACCCTGTATACATTATATACATTGTATACATTATAAACCTAAATTTGAAGTATAGGTAAGAACTAGGTTTCTTCCCTTCTTATTTTATTCATAAATCATATACTGAATAGTATACAACATTTTCTTTTATCGCGTGTAACCAACTGTTTTGAATATTTTTTAACACCTAAATGCAAATGAATATGTTTAAAAAAACGCTGAAAAAAATCACCATTTTCTCAAATAAAATCCAATGTAATTTATTTTTTACTAAAAAAATCGTTCAGGATACTTCCTCACCACGCCACGAATCGGGCTCTTCGAATTCTTCAATAAATTATAAATTTAAAATCGCATTCGTCACTCACTCACATACTCAAACCTACACATAAATAAATAGGTCAACACATAAAAATATTTAAAAAGAACGCTAACGCCATGTCATACCGGAATTCGATGATTCTTGCTGATTCCAAAATCCGTCATCAAAAAAGTAAAATACGCAAGATCGAAAATGACGGTGCGGGCCAAGTCAATAAATGAATGGTATAAAATCCATTTGCGAAAGGAATCCCCAAATAAGAAGATAGAATAGAAGAGTTGTAGGTTAGAATAAAACGCCGCTGGCGTTATTCACTTTCACTTTTTTTTTGGTTGAAATTGAACGTAAGCCAAACGGCGTTTCAAATTAGAAGATTTAAATATGAGCACGCTTTTATTGTAACGTCTCGTTGCGTTCTGATCACAAGCTAGCTACGTTCATAGGAATTTCGCTACTTGACCCGCGCTTTTCCATAAATCGGCGCCTTTTCTTGTTATAGACGGAAATTTCATTGCTTATTGGCCGATAATTTGGAAATCCCGGCCATCTAACTTGACCCGTCACACACTTTCATTTATACGCATACAAACATTCAATGTACATAAATTTAATATAAATTTTTCCCCTGCATTATCCCCCTTTTTTTTAAGAGCTGAAGTTTCGAAGAGCTCAAAAAAAAAATACAATCATACGTCACAAATTCAATGAATTTCCTAAAGCCAGATTTATGCCGTACTACATGTCACAGATACATACAAATCTATAATTATTATCATTTAACTGGTACAATTATAAGAACGATACATTTGATATAATATAAATATTGAATGAACATCTCACTCCACATAATATAACATTCGTACACGCATAATAAGAGTCTCATTTACAATAATTTTGTCTCTCATTATTCACAATCATGTTGTATTTGTATGTGCAGAAAATACAGGAAATGCAAGAAATTGTCTAAATCGAGTTGGCATCCCGTGGTCGATCGTATTTTTTGAAATTTGCCTGATTATGAACACCTATGATTTTCTGAAGTCTTTAACATTCGCCATTTCATATGAATTGTTACCATTGTCTTTAGTTATCAGGAAAGGTCCATGGAACAAATGAAAAAACTTTCGCGTAACTTTTTGAAATGCATCCGATGGTTTTGGAATGCGAAGCAAGACCCAATCATCCTTCTGCAAAACAATTTTCGAATGAGTTTTTCGAGCTCTCCTCCGCTTTTTGAAATTCGCGTGAATTTTGTCTCTAGCCAAAACAATTTTCGCATTTTTCCTGATACCTTCCGAATCCGGAAAGTTAATTAGACTCCGGATCTGATCAATAAGTTGCGCTTCAAAGTGCAGTTCGAAAAGAGTCAAACCTGTACTGAAATGTGTCGTTATAATCAAGAAAAATTCGATATCTTGGATACATTGAGCCCATTTTGTATGTTTATTAGAGCAGAGTGTGCGAAACAAACGACCCAACTCTCTCATAACCCTTTCAGCCAGATTACTCTTGGGATGTCTAATTGAAGAATAAACTGGTCGGATATCAGATTCTCGCAGCTCATGACTCCATTTTGATGACGTAAATTGAAATCCATGATCCGCTAAAAATCGTTTGGGCTTATCCATTTCGGGAATGTATAAATCAAACAATTTTTTTCAACGCTATATTAGCGGTTTCTTTTTCATTCGGGTACAACTTGACATACTTTGAGAATGCATCTAAAATCACGAAGATATACTGGACTCCTCCGCGTGACTTTGGCAATGGCCCATAAAAATCAACGGTAACTAGATCGCACGGTTCATTTGAGTGGACGAGATTATACTGACATTCCATCTTTACATTAAGATCTTTGATCTTTGGTATAAATCACACGAAAGTACAAATTTCTTTATATCACGATTCATGAATTTCCAATAATAAAATCGTCTCAAATACATTGTAGTCTTGTATACACCCGGATGACCCAATTTTGAATGGATGCAATTGATCAGTTTTTTCGTTATCCCTTCTGGTATTACTACTTGCCATAGATTCAAAAACTTGTCTTTTCGGAACAAAATATTCTCGAATAGAATATAAAAGTCTATGATTCAATTCTTTTTCAAATTATCAATTATTTTTCTTATGTAGATATCCTGTTCTTGCAAGGATGCTAGATTATTCAAATGATTCCGCAAGTCTTTACCTAGCTCGATGTTATTGCATTGCAAAACTAAACTCTCAGAATCTTCTTCAAATTGCAAAACATCTATAGATAAATTCTTTTGTTGGACAATTTCGAACCTTCCACAAGGATTTCGACTGAAGAAATCAGCTACAATATTTTCTCGACCGACACAATTAAAGACTTCAAAATCATATTGTTGAAGAATCAGACTCCAACGGATTAATCTTGCATTTAAATATGCTGTTGTATTCAAAAAGGTAAGGCCCTTGTGATCAGTAATGATTTCGAACTTACAACCTATTAGGTATGCTCGAAGCTTCGTAATGGAATACACGATGGCCAAAAGCTCTTTTTCGGTCGTCGTGTAGTTCATTTCAGCGGCATTCAAACAGCGGCTAACAAGAGAAATTATTCGATGATTCCCATCCCGATCCCATTGGTATAAAACTCCACTTATACCTAGGTCACAGTCATCAGTTTGCAGCTTATATTTTGCACCTGGAATAATGTGACTGAGTTTTACGCAATCAACAAGAAATCTTTCATAACCTGAAATGCTTCATCATGCTTGTTTCTCCAAGTCCATGGACTTTTCTCCTTCAAAAGATCTCTAAAAGGTTCTAATAATTCAGAGTGACGAGCACTAAATTGTCGATAATATGTGCAGATTCCTATGAATTGCTGTAATTGTTTTCTGTTTTCAGGTTTTTGGAAATTTCTAATATTTTTAAGTTTATCTGAGAGTGGTCGAATCCTTTCAGTTGAGAGTT
>WSXT02207661.1:0-18068 GCA_011762715.2 Neuroterus valhalla
TTGGGACCAAGTTTCTAGCTCTTTTCAAAATGTATTGTTCCCAAGTATTTTTGAGACGGTGAAAATACAAAACGTGGGACGACGAAACACCAAAATATGGAGCGCATTAACCACATTGCCTACGAGAGCCGCGCGCGCCCGAGCTTGGGACTGATTCCGTCCCAAGCTCGAAGCTCGCAGCCGGTGACCTTATATTGGTCACTCAAATCTCAGCGGCTCCAGACTTGGGACTGATTCGT
Source organism: Neuroterus valhalla (assembly GCA_011762715.2). Classification (NCBI taxonomy): domain Eukaryota; kingdom Metazoa; phylum Arthropoda; class Insecta; order Hymenoptera; family Cynipidae; genus Neuroterus; species Neuroterus valhalla. The sequence goes on from WSXT02207661.1 coordinate 240, forward strand.
CCCCAAAGAAGGAGCCCCGAGCGCCAATACATATAGGGTGTAAACCAGGGGTGTCCAACGCAAGGCTGGCGCGCTTTTCCTTTCTTCCCCTTCTCTGAGTGCTTCTTCGAAAATTCTTTTCTCGTTTCCCCCTTCCACATTACGCTAACCGCATGAACGCACTCAAGGTGGTAAGAGAGGGGATTGACGAGTGACAGTTATTTACACCGTTGCTTATGCGTTGGACACCTCTGGTGTAAACAAACTCACGAACTTAACCTGTGCATCCCATGTTTTTGTACCAAGAGTATAGATATGTGTTTATGGTACGTTAGAGTCCCAAATTACTTTCTGTGTAATAATTACACTCTCCCTCATCGACTTCTAAAATTCTATTTATTATTGACGCTGTAGTTATTTAAGTTCGTGATTTCTGATTTCGTCTAACTTTTTGTCACTTTTTGAAATGATGACTTTTTAGGGCGCGGTTGGAACTTGCAAATGAGAAGTGCAGCTTAACGCTGAAACATCAGTCTCTAACTCTATTTCTCTCCATCCGTTGCTTCCCACTGAGAGCGGTATGAAGCGGCGTACATCAGTATCTAGCACATGCGCACTACGGTGTTTGGTTTTGTTTGCGTTACACGGATCGGGAAAATGTATTATTTATTCGAGGAATGAAAAAACTGATTAACGATTTGAGAAAAAACATAATGAAAAAGTGTCATTATTTTATTTCTGATCATTTGGTTCATCATTTTGGATCATTATTCGTTCAAATGTCTCGTTAATGTCTAATTATTTTGAGTGATCATTTGTTGATGAAATTAGTCACTTATCAGCTCAAATTAGTCACTTTTTTAAGGTGAATTAGTTTGTGGCAGCCCTGCGAAATCTGGATCTGACACAATCCGAAAAAAGTCCTCAATCGCGTTCGATCCAAATCGTTCGAAAATTAATCCGATTCAATCCGAGCTCAGAATGATTCGAACCATTTTCAATCTGAACTCGGATTCATTCGGCTTAAAAATTCGGTTTAGATAAATCCAAGTTCGGATTTATTTAGATTCAAAATTGGGTTTGCATTGGTTCGGATTGTTTATAAAAATGACAGGCATTTTTCAGGGTTAATTCGTTTTGACTGGCCACTATTCAGCATGTGACTATCAACAACTTTACGTGAAAGGATAATCTCTACACAATCAAAATTGTCGAAAATTTTCATTTATCATGAAATTTATTTTTATTACTATCTAAAAAATAATTTCCCAATGACAGATGAAAAATACGTACCTAATAGGTTTCGATGTACTTCGATGAATTCATAATATCCCTCAGGGAAAAAATAGTAATCAGGAATTGTTTCTTAACTAAACAATTGAAAACTTTCAGTCTGTTGATTCTATTTCTTATTGAAATCTTATCTGACGTAGAACGCGCAAAATCAGAAACTATGTGTACTTACAAATTGTTTATTGCAATTACTTGAAACTTAGTGAAACTAGTACTAGTTTTTTTGGCATAATTATACAGATCAACAGAATTTTTTCCTTTTTTAAAGTAAATAATTGCTATAAACATACAGCATATCCGTATATAAAATGTTTTCATATCTCCAGATAACCTTGGTTCGAATATTTACAATTAAACGGTTGTGCACATTAAAAACCGATTATAATAAAGGCAATGATTATACAGGGTTTATTGTGTTTTTATAAATTCCTGCGAGCGATTTCGCCGCTAGAAGAATGACATCTTTTCTGGATACGCTTGTTAATGCGCTATGCCACTCATTATGAGAAACCTGAAATTGAAAATTAATGAAATTTATAATTACTCATCAAAACCAATGAGTGGGGCATTATTTTCTAACTACGATTTAGTTTGTTGATTAATAAAATTCGATGATTTCTTAAATTTATATCCAACACAATTTTTTCTTGTCTTTACTTTATTCCCGTAACTTTTTCATCGATCCTGAGTATTTTGAAGAAAAAAGATATTTGACCTCAGAAAATACACATCAACGATAAATAGGACTTTTTGAACTTGAGTTCAAAAGAAAATTAAATACCTTTGGGTTGGAATAAGGATCTATTAGTAAAAATAAGCCTTGGTAGCTTCATTTGTTTGAAAATTAAGATATTACTAATAAATATATACGAATTTCGCATTCAAAAATATAATTTCGAATCCAAATTACAGAAATTTCAAGGATATAAATATATCATCAATAAGATTTTATAACTGAAAAATTCAATTTCTGTACAAAGAAAAGCTGTCATTTTCGACGTATAAAATTGAAGTTATAATAATAACTTATACTGTTAATCCTTGGAATGTAATAATTCTAAAAACGTTGAAAATTATATGCCTTACAATTAGGAACTTTAAAAACTACGAGGTTCAAACTCGAAGCTTTAAAAATGAAACAATTACAAAATGTATCTTAAAACTGAATCATTGTCAAATAATGATCTCAAAATGAAGCCGTTAAAAATGAATTATTTCCGAATTTCACCCTTCTTAAAACTCACTCATTTTAATGTTGAGTGCAAAATTAAAACTTGAGTGAAATTTTGCGAAATTTGGCATCATCTTAAAAGTTTCAAAACGCGTTTAGAATTTACAAAAATTATATACTGCAGGATTTGGAATAAGAAACGTTCCAGAGCAAACAACTTTAGATTAGATGAAAATTTGAAGAATCAACAGTATTTCCAATAAAATGAAAAGAATTGAAACTTGCATCGTTTACAAATAAAATCATCTCAAATCCCAGAATTTGGATTTAAAAGTTAATTATGTAAAACATTTTTGATCAAAAACTATAAAATCTGAAAAATTTCAGACTGAAATCTTGAAAATTGTAGAATACCATTAGAAAAGGGTTGAAAAAGTATTATTCATATTTCAAAGCATCGAAAAATGAACAATTAGGAGTTTGAATTGAAGATTTAGAAATAAAATGATTTCAGATTGAAAATTTTGAACTTCAGGATTCCAAAAATTTTAAACTTTAATTGGATGGAAGTTTTCTAAGTTTCTAAATCTTAATCTAATTTTAATTGATTCCAATGTAAACCTAAGATTCTAATTTTTATTCCAAGATCAACCCTATTAAAATTTTTTCACATACATTAAAGATCCTCTTAAAGCTTTATATTATTCGAACTCCCCTTAAAATTCCGTTAAATTTTTCGGAATCTTCTGAAATCCATGGATATAATTTAGAATATATTAATATCTCTCGAAATCTTTTGAATTCTCGTTAAATTATCAAAGCTTTTTTAATCTTTCAGAACTTACAAAATGCCTATTCCTACAAAAAAAATCAAAATGCTGATTATTCAACCTCAATAAATGTATTCAAAGAAAAAACCCAAGCTTCTCTTTTCTTGAGGAGACAAAAAACCGTAATAAAAAAAGTCAAATTTATTTTTTCCATACATTTTTGACGTCCCAACGTCAGAAAAGTTGGTTCTTCATGCAGAAGAATTTTAGTTTGAAAGTCTCACAAAGCTAACCATTCAAGAATTGCGGATTCAGAATCCAAAATTTTAATTATAGAAATTTTGAAGTTGATAAGAGACTAGATAGATATAAGCTATAAAGGTTATTATACTGAAAAAGTGAAAAATGAGATTCAAAACTTACAGAGTTCATGAATTAAAACTTGAAGCGTTTAAATTTGAAAAATTCCAAACTTTATTGAAAAACTGAAGCATTCTTGAATAAGGATTTCGAACTTAGTCTTCAAGGAAGATCAATTTTGAACTTGTGCTTCGCTATTCGATATTTTAAATTGCGAATGATTTATTTGTTCAAACCTTCAACTAAAAAACGGACAATTCAGAGACATCGAATTGGAAACGAAAAACTATAACAACAACAAAAATACAAAACAAGATCAGAAAGTTTCCGATGTTCGAAAGTGCCCGATTTGAATACTCTTGATTCAAAAATTTTATTTTTTAAGTTTACTTTGAAATGTTCAACATATTGAAACATTTTCTATAAAAAATTATTAGGTTTTGAATGTCCAGTTCTAAAATCTTGCAATTCTTTGTGCTTGGATTTGAAAATCATCAATTTATTTCGATATTAATAGATAATTAGCATACCTGTAAATTATTTGCCATTATATTACCGACAGTCATTGCCAATCCAGACGATCTGAATGGATAATCTTCAGGTGTGGCTTGCTCTGCCAATGTGACAATTTGACTCGGCACAGGTGTCATTTGTGTAAAAGTTTGCAAACTCACGTTGTTTTTCGGATCGTTCAGAAGAATCACACCCAAATCGTACCATTTGTTTCCATCCACCTTCAGCAAAAAATTTTCCACTGCAACAATCGGCGCATCTGGAGTAATAGTAGGATTTTGACGTGCCAAACTTATCCTCTCTTCGGCACACGTTAAAGCTGCACGAAAACCAACAGGTTGAGGTGCAAAAGTTGTCACGTTCACAGGTACGCCCCTTCAAAAATACAATGAATTTTAATTATTACAGAGGTCAATGTTGTAAACTTTTGCGACAAATTATGCAAGTATCACAGTCTTTTATCTCCTATTTTCCTCACAACCCCCTACAGTCCCCATTTATAGAAATTTTGTCCAGTTCTTCCCTTTTCTGGGTTTCGAAGCGCTGTATGGAATTAAAACAAGAATCAAAAATTAATCTTCCTGAAGAGAAAAAGTATTCTCAAGAATAAAAAAGTATTGAAAGGTAGAAGTTTTCTAAATCAGTCAAATATATGATTTTTAAATGAAGAAGTAGGGTGAAGAATACTTTTCAACAAAAGAACATATTTGCAAGAGAAATTCCTTTCATACTTTTTTGTATGCAAAAAACTCTGTCGAAAACTGCATCGGACAAGATGATCAGAGTTGGGATCTTTTATCAAAAAAATTTCATAAATTAACCTCTCACATTTCATCAGACGACTATTAACTTGCCAAAACATTGTTTGCCAATGGCGACCCGTTTTCAAAAGAAACTAATTTTTTGAAATTATAAATTCTTGATAATAAAATGCTTATTTATTATATTCTTATGCAAAATTATGCAAATATACCTTTTTTCTACCAGAGAAGACGTATTTTGAGAACATAAATTAATTTTCAACTACGAAAGATGAATTTTCAACAAAAGAAATTAAATTTTAACTAAAATTATAAAGCGTCAGACGGAAAAATAAATTTTTTACATAAGAGTTCAACTTTCGTCCGAGAGGTTAAATTTTCAATTAAAAGCAGAACATTTAACAAAAAAATGAACAAAGTAGTTGCAATTCTAACCAAGTCAGAAGTTGAATTTTCCATCAAAAATATTTTAATTTTCAATCAAAAATAATTTAACTCAACCAAAATTTCAACTTTCATCAAAGTGGTCGGATTTATATCTAAAAAAAAAATAACAAAAAATAAAATTTCAACAAACTTGTTGAAATATCGATCAGAAGATAATTCAATTTTTAATAAAAAAAGTCAACTTACACCAGAAAAGACAAATTCTTACAAGGATAATCGAATCCTCAACTAAATATATTAATTATTATGGAGGCAATTGAATTTTTAACAAACAAAAAATTTTTCGAAAAGCTCACACTTGAAGAAAAGAAGTTTCAAATCAAATTGAGTAAATTAACAAAAAGGATGGAATTTTTTTACGAAGAAAATTTTTAAGCCGGAAAAAACGAACAATTCCAATCAAACTGTTCAAGGGAAGATAAAGTAAATAGAAGAAGGATGACTCTTTAACAACATTTTTCAATTATCAAAAAATGATCAAATCCTCAACTATATGATCATATTTGCGAACGTTAAAGATAAAAGACAAACTAACAGACAAAATTTAACAAGAGGTATGAATTTTCTAATTAGGAATGATTTCTTAGCCAAGGAATAAAAGTAATTCCAACCGAAATGTTGAAGTTTCAATCGAAAAAGACAACTTTCAACTCGAAATTTGTTTGTTCAAAAAGTGAATTTGAAACCAAATATTTCAATCTCCTCCAAAATAATTCAATTTTCGAACCAAAATGACCAATTCTCGAGAAAAAATTTGAGCTTTCGAACCGAAAAATGAATTTTTGACCAAAAAGGAATGAACTTCTAAGCAAAGACGAATTTTCAACCAAAAATGATGACTCCAACAAAATTCTTCAATATACAATAAAATAATCCAATTTTCAACTAAACCATCAGGCAATAGAACTGCTGGACAACTAATGGGTTGTAGTTTCAGACATTTACCTTGACGAATTAAAATTTTTCTTCTGTTAGTTAAAATCAAGTCCAAGCAAATCTAAATATATTCAAACGAATCTAAATGAATCCGAATGAGTATTAAATTACATTAAATTAATTAAATTAAATCTGAAAAATGAGATGAATAAATAAAACGGAGATATACAGTATTTTTTCTCCAATTCCGTTTGGTTTCCGCAATTTTCAAGTTTTATCTAGAATTTATATTGGACTCTTCCGAGCAATAGTTTTTAACAGCTGAAAGCCAGAAACGTAAAACTTGTTCCTTTTTTGAAGACAATTAACATCTTCTAAAAAAATTGCTTTTTTTTCTTACAACTAGTTTTTCATCGCCTTAACTTCTTAAAAATGCACAAGCAATGTTGTTGGATACATTAAAAATATTTGCATTCCATAAATTAGAAATTAGAACACAAATTCGTCAAATTTGACGTCTGAAACTTCAACCTATTTCAGTCATCTCAGATAATGATGAACAATTCTTAAATATAAACTAATTAATTTGTTTATAGTTGGATCTAGGTCTACCTTTTATAGCCTATTTTCTACTTTTAACTTTAGCTACTCTTAACAGAATGCTCTCTTACGTTACTGTCGCTTTTCCGAAAACATTTTGGAAAGCTTCACGAATGGCACTGACTTTCACATCCTTGTCCGATGCTACAAAAATTTCCACATCGCCACCAGAATCTGAAAGAAATTTCGGGTAAAATATGTACATGAATTCGAAGACTGTAAAATTTCGATTTTTATGGAACTGATTCCTACCGGGAAAATATTATAGGACGAATTATAATGTTTTTGCTATATTTATTTTGCGCTTATAGGTAATTCATAATATAAAACCAGTGTTATAGAGAACAATTATAACAATATTATATGGAAGTAGACAAAAATGGCGGTTCTGACCAAAAAAAATTTACACAACAAAAATCTGTTAGTTCCCTTGATACCTTTGAAACCACTCAAGATTTCATGAAAATCCTTTGGAATCTCTTGAAATTTGATACAATCCGCAGATATCCTTTGAATTCTTTTAATCCCTCTTGAATTACTTGGAAATATCAGAAATATTTAAAATAGTTAGAACCCTCTGAGAATAGTTCAAAATCTCTTCAAAAAATTGATTAAACTTATCCAGATGATTCAAATGTGAGAAATATTCCGAAATCTTTGAAATACTTGGATATCCGAGAACATTCTTTGACATCTCTTGAAATTCGGTAAATCTCTTGAAATTCTTTGAAATCTTAAAAAATAACTTAAAATCTTCCAAATCTTATGAAATCTCGTTATTTCCTTCATATCCGGGATTGTTAAAATCCATAGGAATCTCTTGAAATACAATTTTGAATACTAATATCCGAAGAGCTTGAGAACGCTTCCAAAATGTTGAAAACTTATACTAGAAAAAGTTTTTCGAAAATTTCTTGTTCCGATCAATTCTACAACTTCAACCTATGTTCTATAACGAGAGGTTAATAACTTATGCAAAAAGGAATAGGAGATGAAATCCCTGAAAACCCAAAAAAAAAACCCATATTTTTTCCAAAATTTGATAGCATCCTGTAGGTCACTCGATATCCAGCATTTGTCCGTTTTTAATGTTACTGAATTACTAGGTTTTTTTCTGAGAAATAGTTTATAAAATGTCAAAGAATGAGTTAATTCAAACAGGACCCAATCGATTTTTTCAATTTCTGGCCTAAAACAGTCGGAACTTATAACAAAAAAATCTAGTAAACACGGACGAGCAAGGTCCCTTTGTTCAAGTTGGACGTGAATGATTTTCTGCAATCGTTTTTCTAGAATCGCAAAAAAACGATGAAAAATTATTTATGTGGAATAAATTATAGGCCTGTATTGAATGCCTTCTGTTTGTCCAGAAGGAATTACTTACAAATGAATTCTCGCATTTGAGGATCCAAGGTCGTGATCATTGAATTGACGCTGTTCTTTGCCTTTTCTGCAACTTTGCTCAGGACGCTGTTGTTTGCCACTGTTTCTTTAACCCAAGAGAAGAGTCCAGATCCAAGAAGTCCAGAATCAGATGCTTGGTTGTCAGATAATGAAATATCTACTATTGGTTGTTCTGCAGAAGTTGAAGGAGGGTAAAGTGTATCCTGTTGCGACTGTTTGTTAGTTTCATTTTCCGTGTTTGGTTTCCTTTCAACCAAGTCTTCAGCCTTTTTGATTTTCGGATTCAAATTTTCTTGTGGTGATATGTTTGAAGAAGGAGGCTGAGATGAAGGACTTGTAACAAAACTTGGAAGGGCTGAAGGTGGTGCGATACTCGAGAGGAGGCTGCCAGTTGATAGAGAAGCGGAACCAGTTAAGAGAGAAGCAGAGGATGATAAACTACTTAAAGAATCTGGAAAAACAAACATTTCATTACTAATCCAAGCTTCAAAGTACTTTATAAAACTAGAAGAAGTATCAAAATAGTATCTTTCTGAAGGAAAAAGAAGCATAAAAGTTGAAAACATATATCTGCAAAAAGTTGCCTTTTCATATAATTGAGAATTGGTTCTTAAAATAAAAAAGTGATGAGGAAACTTTGTACTACAATAAGAAAGTATTTAAAAGGGTCTTTCCTTGCATATTTTTCGGCACTCAAATAATTGCTTCGAAGACTGCATTTAACAAGGAGATGGTCAAAGTTGAGGGATATATTTTGACTTTTCAACTGAAGATAAATGCACAACCAAAATTAGGAATCTTCAAGCAAAACAAAGGATAATGATTTTTAACAGAGTAGCTATTTCAACCAAATACTTAATTTTTGACCACTATCGATTTTATGTAAAAATTAAAAATAGTTGGATTCAACTTAAGACAAATTTTCTACCGAAATAGTTGAAATTCCAACACAAAAAGATGAATTTCCCAGATAAAATATAAGAATAAGACACCAAACAATTCATTTTTTATTCTAAAAAGGAAAAATTGTTACCAAAAAATGATGTTTTGACTAAGAAGATTAATTTCGTACAAGAAAAGACGAATTTGAAACAAAATACAGAAATCTGCGATCGGATGATTTAATTTCTAAGTAAAAAAGTACGATTTATAAAATTATAAAAAATGTATATTATGTAACAAAGAAGTCTAGTTTTCAATCAAGTGTTCCAATTTTCGACGAAAATAATTTTAATTTCGGAACCAAAATAGCTAAATTCAACTAAAAAAATATCTATTTCAACAATGTAATTGGGTCTTTAATCAAAAGGATGAATTCTTAATAAGGAGGTTTATCTTTCAACCGTGAAGTTAAACTTTTGGCTCAAAAGATAAATTAGCAACGAGAAAGAATAATTTTCTACTGGAAAGAATGAATCCACAACAAAATACATAAATCTGAAACTAAATAGTTCAATTTTCAAGCAAAAAAGATGATTGTTCAACAAATAAGTTTAACTTCCAAACAGGTAACACAGTTTATTTCAGACCACTGCAGCAAATTTTAATAAAAACTGGAAATAGTTGGATTCCACAGATAATAACGAATCCCCTACCAAAATAGTTCAAATTCAAACACAACAATATGAAAAAAATGCATGAATTTGGTACAAAATAGTTCAATTATCAACCAAAAAAGATAAGCTATCGACTAGGAAAATGAATTTTCGACTCAGAAGATTCATTTTGTACAAGAAAAGAAGAATTTCTAACAAAATACATATATCTGCAACCGAATGATGCAAAGAACAAGTAAGGAAGATCAATTCTCAACTACAAAAATTGATTTTTAATTAAGAAGTTAAACTTTCATCCAAGTAATTTTGGACGGAAAAATTATTTCTCAACGAAGTTTAACTTCTAACCAGAAAATCGAATTTTGGACATAAGAGGTGACTTTTCAACCGAGAAGATTAAATTTCTACTAGAAAATACGAATTCTAAACAAAATACATAAATTTGTAACCAAATAGTTTAATTTTGAAGTAAAAAAGATAAATTTTTAACAAAGTAGTTCAACCCTCAACCAAGCGATTAACCACTAGAGATTTTAATTCAGAATTAAACATAATAAGATTTAACCAAGACGATTTTTCTACCAAAATAGATGAGATTCCAACTCAGAAAGATCGATTGCTACCAAATAGCTCAATTTTCAACCGAAAAAGATCAACATTTTTATAGGAAGATTAAACAGGCAAAATAAAACGAATTCTCAACAAAATACATGAATCTGCAAACGAATAATTCAATTTTGAAGATGGGAGATCAATTTCAAACAACAAAAATAGGTTTCAAAAAAGAGGTTCAACTTTCAACCAAGTAATTAAATTTTCGACAAAAAGGGTATCGGTTTCAAAACATAAAGAGTTGAATTCAACCGGAATAGAATCAACCAATAAAATAGATGAATTTTGAAACCAGAAATACGAATTTCGACAATCGAGTTGTATTTTCAACTCAGGAAGATTTTTGATCCGAGCCTTCGGATCTTTGGAATTTCTTCTTGAATTCAAATCGAATGAAAAAAGAGCATTTTTCAAATTCATGGGATAAAAAATCCGCTTTTTTCACAGCCTTAAACGGTTCATCCAAATATTGTTACATGTATTTTTTATATGAAGTTAAATTTTCGAAATTATCAATGAAATTGGATTGAATTGACTGAATGCGACTATAATAGCACTTCATAAAATTTATGCTACGCATTGTTTTAGACAATATTTCGTTCAGTTAACAATGTTCCATAAGTATTGCACAAAATATAATCGATTTTAGGAAATCAAATTCGCTTCGAAACGTCTTCAACGGTTATTTTTATTTTCATCTTCAAATATTTATGAACAGGCTTCCCCGAAATGGAAACAAGAAAAACTAGTCGTGGCTCACAATGTACTGAATGATTATAATTTTTATAACCAGATTTGATTGTAAAATTATGCAATCACCTGCTATTATTTGTATTCAATTGCAATTATTCCTTGCATTCAATTCGAGGGTAATGACACCACGTAAAGACTTGTACCGAAAATTGGTTCATACTAAATAAAGGTTCCACAAAATAAATTCATCATGACAATAGGGAATACAATACGCCATGTATATGCATATCTAAATATTATACGCTAACGCTTACGTAGATTATAGAATTTAACCTAGAATACAAAAAATACGCTCCAAGAAAATAAAGTAGAGTCTGTATTTTCAAATAAATTAGAAAAACCCTTCGTTGCCAAACAAATAAAGGGAATTGCGTTTTGCCACTTTGTCTTTGACAGTTAATGCGTGTTTGTGTTGATGTTTTAAGTTATGGAACCAACCAGTTTTCACAGTTTCTCCAGAAATGGAAATTTCGTCGACCCTTTTCTCCACAAATTCGAAGGTGCCTTCTCCGTTGGATTCGTCGGTCATTGCAAATTGTCGCTTTTGACCTCTTCAGAGAATTGGAGTAATCGAATATTTTTTAGATTTTTGTAGAACTCCAAGAAAAAAAGCAAGGAATTTTGTTCCTGATCACAAAATGTCACTGCGCCACGTGACAGGCGACAGAGCCAACAAAAGTTCAAAATTTAATCATAGGAGGTCGTCACTAGGCTGTATGGTGCCGCCACCTTTTTCCGTACTTTATCAATTATTAGTTGTCAGTTCGGTTCAGTCGGTTTCTTATTATTAGTTTTCGGTTTTTTGTGTGGTGTTTATTATTTAAAAAGACTGTGAAAAGATGGGAGTCACTGTGTAAGTACTTTAGTAATAACAAACAAATATCCCTTTATAATATGAATAGAAAATTTCTGGAATATATGTCGTATTGTGCGAGATTTTGGATGTTTTGCGAATTTGAGGTTATGGCGGTAATTCGGCGTTGACACATGTCAAGTTAAGCATGGCAAGAATGTTTTTATCATGTTTTTAGATTATAATTTATTGTCGTGGTTGTAAGTGCACATATGTTTGTAGAACTTTTGCAAAACATGGATCTGGGAGAGAATAAAAAAGTTGACAACATGTCCTTGAAATATTATACGCTTCTGTTTGAAGGAATAACTTTCTCAATTATAGAGTTTTATTACGCCCATGTCCAGTATTTCCATCGAGAATATCCTATATATTTACATTTGCTTCTCTCTGTAAAAGAATAAATTCGATTGAACAGAAGGGAATATAACCTGGATTGGGAAACCGTGTGTCTTTTTTCAATAAGTGAAAAAATAGGAAAAACGCGGGATTTCTCCCGCCTTGTTTATGTTCCCGAATACCTTTCTTAATTTTATGGTGTTATATATTTTGAAAGAAGATCTAATTGTTAGATACATTTATTTTTTAAGAATACGAAATCAAGCTTTCCTCTTGTTTCCAAATATAGTTTCATAATTATAATCACTTTTCCAATGTCCCCAATTTGATTTATAGGTTTATTCCATTAGAATAAAAATATTCTTTTAAATGATGAAGGTTAAAGTTAGTTTCAAAGCGGAAAATAATGCCACAAAAGTTATTAGGAACAACTGAAATTAGTTCCTTTTTTTAATTAAAAATTATTTGAAATTAATTAAGAGTAATATTTTACTTTTATCATAAAGTTTTGCAGCATGGAATGATTTCTAAACATGTAATAATTTTTTAATAAACATGAATATAACAAAATAATACATTTTTAATTAAAATAAATTCATGTAATCAATTTCTGATGTGAAAATATAGCTAAACTAAGAGTTATTAATATAAATAAGACATTTTGTTTATTCATAAAAAACAGTGGTGAATCCAGGGGGGAGAGGATTTCTACCCCCCCCCCCCCCCAAGCTCTGTAACATGTATTTCCATAATATTCAATCTTGAAAAATGATGAGTGATATATGTTCACCCCCCCCCCCCAGAATTGTTGCTGGGTCCGCCACTGATCAAAAATAATAAATAATAAAATGAGAATTGTATTCAGGTCATTCTTTGTTGAATTAATTGTGTTTTAAAGAACAACAATGTAGAGTAAATTTTAACTCCCATTGGGATTAAATACAAAAATCTATATAATTATAAAATAAGAGCGTACTTTTTCAACTCGCAGATAATTATTTTTTATTTATTCAGGATGATCGCAAGGCCAAGAACGCGAAAATTTTTCGTGACCGGGAAATAACAATAAATTTATTTTTTCACCTGGGATTCCACAAATACACAAATTACACTAAGTTCATACCATATGATGTTACGCAATAAGAAATCAAAAGCGTTTGGAATTAAAAACTATTGATGAAAAGCGCTTTAAGCTGGTGAATTGTGGATAAAGATCTATCAAACGATTTTTCATTTTTGTTACGTTTTTGAATTTCTTAGTATTGAAAGTTAAACTTTTCTAATCTTAAGCCTTAGTAGTTGAACAAATTTGAACATCTTATTGAAACTTCATAAACAATTTTCAGTTTCCGAATAATTTGAAATAATAGATTTATAATTTAATGCTTTAATTCGATTTGAAATCCAATCAAAATATTCTACGGCCACTCGGTGATCGTAATTAATATGAATAGAAAGATAAATACTTTATGTTTTATCTTTTTCTTTTCATTATATTATTTAAAATCCAATAGCTTAAACATTTCCATTTTATTCCTTACATTCTTCAATTCATATGATTTTCCAACAGTTTGCAGCAGTTTCCAATGACGGACAACAGAACTGGACCTCAGACGATAGATTTCTTGACGAAACGGATTGTTGCTTTGGGTGCTGTTCAAAGTGGACATTTTCTGGTTGACTGCGAAACATTCATGTCTGTGCCGCAATTAGGTGAGTTTATTTCACAGATATTTCTTTAAAAATTGGATGCCTACCTTGAATCAGAATTGCGTGTTTGCAAATTTGATTTTTTATTATATAAATCAGATGACAGCGCATTTGACGTACATTTCTATTTTTGCTTCATTATTACTTTGCTCAGGTACTTTTAAGCTGATTGTATTAATCTCAGAACGACCGCTCAGCACCGCTTTAATTTATGTTAATAATAATGATTTTTGCAACTTTTAATAGAGAAATTAATAACTTACGACTCGTTTGCAATAATCGAATGAAATTTGTTACGAAAGTTGTAAAGCGTTTTCTCTTTCTAATAAATTTTTTTTCCAAATTATATTTGCAAAATTATCATTTTTTCATAAACATTAATTTAAATAAATTCGATTATTTATAACTTCTAGGCCTCCGATCGTAGTGAAAATTTAACACAATGAAGTATGAATACTTTATCCCGTTCTCAAAGAAGAAAAAATTGGTAATTATTACTCTGACAGTATAAAAAAAAGTTTATGTCGCGGGCGCCGCGCAACTATTGTCGCATCGGACGACAATTGTTACGCATGCGGCTTACGCTACAAACGCGGCTGTTTATAATTATTTGTTTGTACTCATACGAAAAATTTTCGATGCACAGATATGCCCAATAAGTGAATTTGTTCATAAAGATTGTTTTTTACAATAACAAATGTTGTTTCATTGAATTTTAATGTGTAATATTCTTGTTCTTCAGATGAAAATCAATTATTCCACGGAAAAGAAAATTTTTCGGAGGATAGATATGACAAATAAGTAAATTTATTTATAAAAATTGTTTAAACCATTAACTATAATTGTTATTTGGAGCTTGTTCACAATTAAAAATTGATCCTTCACATTTTAACAACAAAATATATGCAAGTAATACATTCGAAATCCGAAAATGCAACAGTTAACAGTTGTATACATTAATTTATTCATGACAATCAACAAAATACAGGATATGTATCTTAAAGGTACATTTTTATTTAAAAAAAGTAACTTTACTAATTCTACACCTTTGTGAAGAAATATCGATAAATGGGGCTAAGTAAATATCGCAAATGTAACCAATTGCAAATTATAAGTTGAATAACAAATCATTGAATATCAAATTCAAAAAACGTGCATCTCTACGTTGAAGTACAATTCTTCATGAGTATAAAAAAAAAACAACTCTGATACGTTGAAAATTGAGGAGTCGGCTGATTTTTGTCCCAAAAAAGTGCTTTTTCCCACTGTGCGACGTTCGAGGCGACAATTGTTACGCGGCGCCCGCGACACAAACTTTTTTTTAATACTGTCAGAGTGGGAATTACAAATCTTTTATTTTTTGAGAACGGGATAAAGTGTTCATTCTACATAGTGTTAAATTTTCACTACGATCAGAGGCCTAGAACTTATGAATAATCAGATTTGTTTAAATGATTGTTTATGAAAAAATGATAATTTTGCAAATATAATTCAGGAAAAATTCTTATTAGAAAGAGAAAACGCTTCACAACTGTCACAACAAATTTCATTCGATTATTGCAAACGTGTCGTAAGTTATTAATTTCTATATTAAAGTTGCAAAAATCATTATTAATAAAATAAATGAAAACGGTGCAATTTTTGGTAAAACGGTTCAAAGTGTTTTTTTGTAATGCTATTTTGTACAGATTTTTCCAATTGTTGCCACTTTTTTAAAAATCACCAAAATTTCATGGGCACAGTTGACGTGGCCTGACTCAACTATCACTGACCATGAAAACCGGGGATCGCCATGGGATTTCGAACACTAGGAAATAGTTGGAAATTATTTCAGTGTAACCAGTCATCTTCATCAAAAATCGAAGATAATTTTGTTTTTAAGATTTTGAAGTTCATGTTTCATTCAACAATGAATATTCTTTTTATATTTCAGATCGAGAAGTTTTTTTTGACATGCGTAATCGCTGTAAAAAGAAAATATGTAGTATTTAGTCGAGTATTTGCTGCATATTAATTTTCATGATCTCATTCGTTAATGGGCTCACTTTTTTTCTTACTGATCCAAAAATGCTTCCTGCTCAACGAGGCTCGAGCGCGACACATTTAGTCAGGAGGACATCTAAAATTTTTGTCTGCGCGAAGGTACTAGATTTGTCCGAGCAGAATAAAAAAATTGTGCAGCAATTCAGAAAGCCTTTTTCATAACTTCTTGGGTTATATTATTATTGAAAAATGCAAAAAGATCCATGTTTGACATGCTCTCGTAGTGGTTTGACATTGGAACATGAAATGATGGCCTATTCTCTAATTTTCATGCTTGTCGTACTCAGCTGTTTTTTAAAGGGTTATTTCCAACATCGTTTAAATAAAATTACTTTGAGTACTATTTCGTTTCAATATAATTCCGAATAGCTAATTTCAATCAATAAATATAACTTTCAAAACTAAAAAGACAGTCTAATTTTCTACCACAAAGATGAACTTTTAACAAAATTAATTATTTTTCAATGAAATAGTTAAATTTCATCCAAAGAGAAGAATTTTCAACTGAAAGGATGGATTTTCTACCGAAAAGAAGAACTTTAGAACAAAAAGTCGAATTTTCAACAAAACAGTTAAATTCTACACCAAAACACCTCAGTTCTTAATCTAACAGTTGAACTTCCAAGCGATAAAGACAAGCACTATTCAAAGGAGTTCCGTTTTTAACAAGATATTTCATTCTTGAGCAAATAGTATAACTTCTACAAAGGAGTTTAAAAAATTTATAACCTAAAAAGGCAAATTTTTAACCAGGAAAGATGATTTTTTAACAAAATTGTTGGATTTTCAATAGGACTGATAAATTTTCAACTAAATTATTATTATTTTTAACAAAAAATGATGATTTATAACAAAATTGTTTAATTTTCAGTAAAATAGTTTTAATTTTCCTCCGAAGAGAGGAATTTCTAAGTAAAATTATGAGTTTCCAACCAAAAGGATGAATTTTCAACAGAGGAATTCAACTTTCAATCACGTTGTTAGAGTTTCAACTTAAATGTTGGTGATTAATTTTCTGCTAAAAAAGACGATTTTTCAACAGAATACATCAATTTGCACGCACAAAGTAATTCAACTTTCAACAAAATAGTTTAAATTTCAACCGAAAAAGATAAATTCTCGAAAGAAAATTAAATGGTTGATATTTCAACCTAAAAAGTATTTAGTTTCAAATAAAAAATAGCAAATCAAAAAAGTTGCATTTTAAACTAAGTCAGATTTCACGTTCATAAAGAAGGAGAAATTTCAACTCAATTGTATAATTCCAACGAGAAAGGTTGGATTTTTGACGAAAATGTTTTTTTCATTGAAAACTTTAGTTTTGTTCCAGATAAATTTTAGAATTCTTGAGAACACATCAACAAATAAATGCATTAAACGGGCGTTTTTCTAATATTTATTTGATAAATTCAGGGACTTTTCAAAAAGAATTTAATGGAGCGGCGTATTATTGTATTGGGACCTTCATAATAATTTCAGCAACATTTAGGGATAGTTGATATATTTCACGATTAAAAAAAAGATTTAATAAACAAATGCATTATTTGGTCATTTGTCGACGAATTTTTTTCCCTTATTTCAGTTTAATTAATTGCGATCTCAATTATATTTCCAGCAATATTAGTAATTATTTGATAATAACCAGGGCTTTCTTAAACAAACCTAATACAGAAATACATTATTTAGGCATTTTTGTACTTTTTCAGTGTCAATCCTCTTAACTGGAACCTCCATGATAATTTCAGCAACATTCATAATTAGTTGATAAATTGGACGACGCTGTGGCGGT
>WSXT02207672.1:0-12536 GCA_011762715.2 Neuroterus valhalla
AAGTGCTTTATACTCAAAAAATCTTCAACTAAAGGAGTTGAATTTTCAAACAGATAAATTAACTTTAACTGGAAAGATAAATCGTCAACGAAAATTGTATTACTCAAATTTTTAATTGAGAAAAATGGATGTTTAACTAAAAAAAATATATTTTCAACTGAAACTATGAAATTTTCAATTTGAATAAGTTAGATTTTCAGTTGAAAAAAATTACGTATAACAGAAAAAACTAACTTTCAACCAAAAAAAAACCTAACTTTTTAAATCAATTTTTTAATTTTCACAAAAAATGATGGAGATTCAAATGAAATTGTAAATTTTTAACTGAAGTAGTTTAATTTCGAACCAGGAACAGAAAGACGAATTTTTAACAGAAATGAGGAACATTTAACTAGAATAGTTCAACTTTTGGAGAAAAAATGAGTTTCAACCCAAAAATGTAATTCTTTACAGAATGGTTGAAATTTGAACCATAGATTTGAAGGAGAATATTACCTTCAGAAGGAAACGATCATTTTCTACAAGAAAAAAAATCGATTTTTCAACAAAATATGTGTGAAGTTCCAACGAAATAATGGAATGCTCAATTCAAAAAGACAAATTTTCACCGAAACGTCGATTTTGGAACTAGGAAAAACTAATTTCCATAAAAATGAAACAGTTAAATTTTGAGTTAAAGTAATTAATTTTTAACAAAAACTGATTAATTTCCAGATATAATAATGAATCTCCAAACGAATAGATGATTTTTAATAAAAAAGATGCATTTTTAACCATAAGCATTGATTTTCTACAAAAAAGGCAAACTTTTCACGAAGTACATTAATTCTTGAAGAAATAGTTCCATTTTCAAAATCAAAAATCAATGTTTAACTAAATACTTGAATCTTAACCACAAAAAGATTCACCAAAGTAGTTACTATTTCAACCAGAGGTGAATTTTGAATCGAAATAATGCAACTTTAACAAGAAAATTTAATTTTCAACAAACAAGTTTAAATTTCAAACGAATGGTTGATTTATTAACTGAAGCAGGATGGATTCGCAATGGATAACGTAAATAAGCTTTATATCATATTTCAGAAATATTTCTTCTTTAGAATACTACTTCAACTCTAAAGATGGCTCGAAGTACTTTCTTTATTTAAAGTTAGAAAGAGGGCACTCTAAAATTGTGACAAAATTTGAATTGAAGGAACGATTTTCAAGAATTCCTCTCTCCTGGATGCGAATTATAATTATTTTAAAAAGTTCCCGTTCAATTTTGTTTCTTGGTTGGCAGCTTAATAAAAATTTATCATTATTAATATTATTATTATAAACTTAAAAATTCGATTATCAAATTTCAGTCAGCTAGAAACATTCCGCAAAGCAAAAAATTTGCAAAACGTTTTTTTTAATATGAAAAAAAAATTATTTCTCTCATGACTTATAGATATATTTAAATATTTTAAGAATCCGATTATAGGAACGTAACATTCTTCAAATCAACTTTTTTTGGAAAAGATTCCACATTTTGAGTTTGCGTGTACGGGTTATTCCCATTGCATCGTACAGAAAAATTTCTAACGGATGAAAGAAAGAGAACTAAATTATGAGAAAATTTTGTTGAAAAAATAATCCGCTATCTTTAATAGGTTCCGAGTTATAGTACATTGAAAATTGCTCAATTTTTTGGATTTTCAGCGAAAAATCGCTGAGTCTCAAAAACCACTCTATACCTTTCTTCCTTAGGTTAAGTCCCAGGTCAAGTCCATGTGTCAAATTGATTAGATAGGTATAATAGCCTTCTTTCATTAGGGAAAAATTAGTTTTCCATTCTCTTTAAGTTAACACGCATTGGTACTGAACTCTCTCCTTCTCTCCTTCTCTAACACTCTTTTTTCATTCTCCCCTTCTTTGCTAGTTTCTCTCCTTCTTTTCTCTTCTTATTCCGTCCTTCTCTTCTTCACCAGACTCTCTTCCTATCCAGACTTTCTTTCTCTCTTATATCTATTCTACCCTTTTCATCTCCTCAAATTTCTATTTTGTTCTCATCTTCTCCTCTTCTTCTTCTTCTTGCTCTTTTTCTCTCCGTCACTCAACTCTTTTCGTCCTTGTGCTTCCCTTTGTTCCTCCTCTTTTTCTCATTACTCTGTTCTTTTCTTCTTCTCTTTTCCTCTTCTTCTCTTCTCCTCTTCTTTTGTTCTTCTTTCAACTCTCTTTCCTTTTTCTCCTTCCTTTCTCCTATTCTCTTCCTTTTCCCTTTCATTTTCCGCTACTTCTCTAATCTCCTTCATTTCTTCTTTTCTCCTTCCCGTTTCCCTTCATCTGTTACCCCTCTTTTACAGTTCTTACCTTTTTCACTTTTCCCATTCTTCTGTTCTCTTCACCTTCTCTCTGCTCTACACTGTTACTCTTCTCTTTCCTTCCCTTCTCCTCTGCTCTTCTTTCTCTCTTCTCCCAACTCTCTTCTTCTCTACTATCTCCCCTTCTCATCCTGCAATCCTTCTTTTCTTTGTTTCTTCTTTTCTTTTTCTCTTTATTCTCATAATCTCTTATTCTCTTCTTAGCTTTACTCTCTCTTTTCTCCGACTCCCTTCTTTCCTTTTCTTCTTCTTCTTCTTCTTCCAACTCTCTACTGCTTCTTGCACTCTTTCTCTCCTTACTTTATCCTTCTCTTACTCCCTCCTTATATTCTCTCTCCAACTTACCTCCCCTTGTAATTTTCGTCCACTTCTTTCTTCTCTTGAATCCTTCTTTCTCTTTCTATCGTTTTCTTTCTTTATTTATCTCTCACTCATTTCTTCCTTTTTTATTCCCCTCATTTCAAAGTCTTCTTTTTCCCATCACTCTTTCCTTCTTCTGTTATCCTCTTCTTCCCTCATATTCTCCTCTTCTTCTCTTCACCTCTGAACTTTTTCTTCCTCCTTCCATTCTCCTATCCTTCCTTCCTTCTTTCCTTCTCTCAACTCTCTTAATGTCTTAGCTTTCTCCTGCTCTTCTTCTCTTCTTCGTCATTTTCCTTTTATTCGTCTTTCCTTCCCTTCTCATATTTTTGTCTTCTCCCCTTCTTCTCTTCTCTTCCTCCTTCTGTCGCTTATTCTCTCCTCCTCGTCTTCTTTCCTTTACTTTGTGCCTTCTTCTCTTTATCACATTCTCATATTAACGCCTTCTCTGCTCTCTTTTTCCTTTCTTTTTCTCCTTCTCTCCCCTTCTTCTTACAATTCTCATCTCTCTTCCATTTTTCCCATTTCTTTTCATTTTATCTTCTCCTACTTTTCTCTTTCTTCTGTTCTTTTCTATTTCTTTTCTCTTCTCCTCCTCTTTTTCTCTTCTTCTTTTCTTCTCTTCTTTTCTCAACTATTTTCTTCTCTTCTTCTATCCCTTTCTGATTGTTACCTTCTCCTCTTTTGTGAATTTCTTCCTTACTCAACCCCCTTCTTGTCATAAATCTATTCTCTTTTTCTTATTTTCTTCTCTTGCTACACTCGATCTTCTTCTCTCCTTTTTATCTTCTCCGCTTAACTCCCCCTCTTTTCCTCTTTTCTTCATCTCTCTTCCCTCATCTCTCATGAGTGATGATCTTTCGAACAGAAAATTAATTCTCAAGGGAGCAGTTGTTGAATCTTTCATCAATAGAGATCGATTTTTATCAAGAAATGTAACAAAAGATACATCAACCAAAAACAGTTTTGGTTTTAAATAATAAACTGTTGAATATAACCAAAAAAGACGAATTTTCAAGTGAATAGTAGAATCTTTCTAACATAAGAAAATTTGAATTTACGATTTTTGCAGAAACATCGAAAAGTTATAAATATCATCCCGGAGGGCTCCAAAAAAGAATGATATATTATGCACCTAGGGATAGACAAAAAACGCGTTTATCCCCAGGTGCATACGATATTTTCTTCAACAAATGCATGAAAACACGGGGTTTCCAGTTTTTTCCCTCCAGCTAGAGTTTTTTCCCTGCTCTGAAAACAGCAACTTCTGGCTCGCTTCACACGCTTGAAAACCCGTAGTTTTCATGCATGTGTTGAAGAAACTACTTTTTCGGAATCAGAAGGTCTCAAAACGTGGAGATTTTATAAATCCTGCGAAAGTTGATTTTCCAATAAAACCAATAACTTCTCTTTATGATGAGAATGTAAAAAGTTCGACAACACATGAATGATAATGATAAAAATATATTTTCACACATTTGAATTTGCAGGTTGCTATATAATTTTTCAGCGTGACAATATGAGCACAAACGAAAATTTCGAAAATAATTTTTTATATAATTTAAGAAATAAAAGAAAAACTCAAGTATTGAAAAGAATTAAATTTTTATCAAGCGATTCTAATATATTTCTAAGAATTAAAAAACATAAAATTAACAATAATAAAATGTTCAACCACAAATGCATAATAATTATAAAAAGGATACACACAAACTATCGAATAGTTGAATAGTTAACTCGGATCGCTGCAAAAAAAAAATACAAAAACCATTTTTTAAATTCTAGAAATGATTCAAAATGAAGTTTAAAAAATTAAATATCAATTGGATGAAAAATGTCATCAAGGATCACTGCAAAATAATGAAAAAAATTTATTCTTTTCATCTAGTTATTGGAAAATATTTCTACTTTCGTGTTTAGAAAAAAATCTAAAAATTTCACGAAAATCGTGTTGTTTGCAAAAATTTTAGTAAGAAAAAAAACGTGCTGTTAGCATTTATTTTAGCTAGCACTGTTCTGAAACCTAAAACCTAAACAACTGATCAAATAAGAGGCCTTCTGCTCCGCACACATAAAAAATCACACAAAAGTAATAAAAAAATACTCAGAAGCGGTTATAACAAGATTTCTTTTCTAAAAAATTATTCAAAAATAATTAAAAATAATTTATTTATTGGTAAAAAACATGTATTACACATTTTGCATCAATTTCAATTACTCTTTTGCCACAAAAGTACAAAAAATGGCCGAAAAGGAATCAAAAGTCGTGAAAGAAAGATTTTGTTATAAACAATTATCTGCTTATTAACAGCAAAAGACGTATTAGGCATCTGCAATTAATTTCATACACTTACTAGGGATACAAACTTCGAAATATGCCCGTACTTCTAGTTTACAGTACACTCAGGTGCCTATATGTAGAAAAAGTGCATTTTCCAAGGTCATATCTCGTGACCTATTAGGGCTAGGAAACTTTTTTTAACTTACGCCAAATCGACTCCACTTTCATTTATTTCCTACGATTTTTGTTGTCAGACTCGCAAGAAACGAGATATTCTTCAAAAACTGGTTTTGGTAAAAAATTCCCAAAAAAAGGGAATTTTTGAAACCTTGTAACCTTGACCCCTTGAGGGGTCATAACTCATGACCTATTACAGTTAGAACATTGTTTTTTTCTTGGAATCACAGGAAATTGAGTCTCCTTCAACTAACCTGTGGAACACTTATCTGTAAAGTAATTAGGAAGAAAGGTATAGAGTGGTTTTCGAGACTTAGTGATTTTTCGCTGAAAATCCAAAAAATTGAGCAATTTTCAATGTACTACAACTCGGAACCTATTAAAGATAGCGGATTATTTTCCCAACCAAATTTTCTTATAATTAGGTTTCCTTTCTTTCATTTTTTGGACATTTTGCTCTACGATGCAATGGGAATAACCCGTACACGCAAACGCAAAATTTGGAAATGTTTCCAAAAAAAACCGGGTTCCCCTTCCTAATCCAGGATACTTTTTTGATAATTTTTCGGGAACTCCACTAATTTTTCCGACGCAATGCCTGGACTAATGGTTCTGGAGAGATTTGAGAAGGATTCTCGGAATTTCATGAAATCTCCAACAAATTAACGGGATTTTAAAGATGATAGAAAGAAGTTACATTTTTAACCAAAAAAGTGCCAACTTTGATGAATCACAACTGAAACATAACTTTTTTTGTAATTTTGAATCATTCCAGCGAAATCAAGGTAATTTTGATGCCGAAATTCTGACGGGATGACGGAGCTCACGGTCAAAAGTATAGTTTTATTTCGAATAGACCTATTGCTTATCTGCAAATATTATAGATAACCGGAAATAAATACATTTTCTATAAACACAACATCAACGACAGCTTTTGTAATGAAAGAAACAGCAATTATTGGCAGAAAAACATGAAAAAAAGTCTTTAAACAATTTTTCTAGACTTGACACAGTAATATTTAATAAAGGTCTCTCATCCACCTTTAGGCAAATGAGCATCGGATATTCAACCGATGTGTTAATTGCTACTAAAGCAAGATCGACAAGAACACTTGGCTCGAAAGTGCTTGAGCAACTATCTTCAGCGACAATCAGTACTTTGAATTCTTAGTATACAAGAATAGCCTCAATAGCAAGGGTTGGAACCGTGAAAAGCAGAAAAGAGACACACATGTGGATAGAAGCTTAGGAATGTTGAATAGCGCAAGGTTGAACCATTTAATAAAGAAGAACAGTGGCCCAGAATGGATGAGGATCAAGTGTTCTACATCCTAACATCTGCATACAACGCTAATATGCAAATACATAAAAATGGAGTAAGGATAGGAAACCGATCTTCTGGTGGACCAAGGAATAGACGAACAACAGGTAAAGTATCTTGTGACTCGACCACTGGCTGCAAGAGAGAGAATCAACGTAGCAATAGAGATACTCGGAGTTGTAGTTAAGATATCTAATTGAAGGAGTTTTTGTCAACGGTAGAAACAACAGAAGCTGGTACTTCTGCGGAAGGGAAGCAATCTATTCAGCGAGTCACTCATCTCAAAGCTGGGTAGTACCGGATTCCTACCGGCCTACACCCTTCCCTTCGCTGCAAACTTATTTCCCTGTAACCGTGGTAGGATCGGCTCGCCGTGCTTTAACATCATGCTGTTATTCTATTGCTGCTAACCTTTGCACCTGCATTTTACCCTACCAAGACGTACGCATCATCCTCAGTAGCGCCTCAAAGTCCCGCAAGTCTTACTCCGCAGTTCTTATAGGCTTTCTCTTAGGTGATCTTTCTCTCGAAACACCACACATCTCATTGTTCTCGGGAGATGATCGGTCTGGGAACTGTTATTCCTTGCGGTGGAGAAAAAGCAGAGTGGAGTATTTTCAAGCTCCATAGATCTGTGTCTTACTTCTCCGCACGACCAACAGAACGGGCCTGTGCAGGCTGCTGCCGTGTGGTCATAGCCTTGGCAACCGTAAGACCGAGTAACCTGAACCTTCTTCCTCACGCGTCAGGACACATCATTTGAGCGAAGCCTTCAGATTCTTCCTGAAGGACCTCTAAGTCGTGTTAAACTTGTATTCCGTTGCGTCAGGAACGACGAAGTGACTCCCGAGGGAATCAACTATTTCCTTCTCCTCTCTTGGTGGCTGAAGGTCGGAGACCTTAACCTTAACTCGAGAAACGAGCTAACTTACATTCTCTCGGCCTCCCACTGTTCTTCTGGTGGCCAGTAATTTCCTCGCTTCATTTAGCCTCGTTTCTATCTCCAACTAGTATGTCACTACCGTGAGTTGACCCCATACCTCTAATTCTGACATCAAGAGTGACTAGCTGCATTACGCCTCAGATGTTTCGGAGGAACCGAAGCGTAGCTGAAACTTTTTGCTGGCCTTATCAACACGCTTTTGGGATCGGCTCACTTTTAAGGCGCCTTCTTCCCCGTAGGCCTATCGGCCAGTTTCACCTGCATCATCGAGCTTGGAGCGCTGGTCTGCATTCACTAGCATCTGGGGGACTCTCAGTGGCCTCTGTTATCCTCTCTTTTAAGGTGAAGGCGACAACCGTTCCAGCATCTTTTTTTGCCTTTTGCACCATTGTCACTACTCGAAAAAAAACATTCTTCTTTAACTGATAAAACGCACCATTTCTGTCATGATGGTTTCCAGCTCCTCGACACACTTCATCCCATCTTTCACATTTGCCCCGATGTTTTAATGTCGTGAGGCGTATCTAAGATGTACGTTCTGCCATCTACTTTTACAATATCCACATCCTCACTATAGAACTCTTCACCTCGCATAAGAATAAAAGACACCTGATTACGCGATATGGGTGCTTGACAGCTACCTCGATCATAGAAAGCTTATGTACGAAACAAACAAAGAAGCAGCTGTAATTACAGCTGGTACCACAGAACATTAACAGACAAGAACGAACGGCATCCTTAACAGGACATACTTGTGGATGCAGGAGAATGTCTAAAAACTGGATGAGCATACTTTAGGTGCAGTTCTGATACCAGGCAGGAGATCTTTCATCCCGACAAAAAATGGGCTGCAGTGTTGAGATGCTCTACAAAGCGCGTATCTGGGAGTTGACTCTACGAAATGTGAAGACCATCAACATAAAAGCATGGCTGTAAACTCGCGGAAAACGCGCGAAAAAGAACCTATCGCGAAGCAATGTGAAAGCGGTTTCCGGGTACTGCTTTGAAGATTCAGAAAGTGCTTTTAGTAGGTTGGAGTGACAGGATTGGCTGGCATACATACGTACACAGTGCATTCTAATTTTATATTCCTACGCTGTATACAGAATGTTTATCCTTTTTTTTATAGGAACGGTGAATCCAAAAGGAATCTTGTCTCGTCCATCATATTCAAACGAAACTTCAAACATATTCGATTGATTCGCATAGAGGTCTTTCTTCTCCTAAATTTTTCCATACCAGTACCTTCCCTCCTAAATGATCATTTACTAAAAATTGAAAATTTGAATAAGCAGTAAATTCTTTCATATGGTTGTCAAAATTTTTCCTTAGTTGCATTTAATAATAATGCTAAGAATGAGAAACTGCGTTTTAAAGAATTTTATTCTGAGGTAAGGTAAGATACAGGCATACTATGGCGTGAGATTGTAAGGCTTCCCTAAGAACCCTAAAAAATATGGAATACAAGAAAGCAGGAAGACTTCGTTTCTTAGAAACGTGTTTTTTATTATTCGCCTGCTCTGGTAAGTTGACTCTCCTCAAATACAAATAGTGGAAAGATTAAAACTATGTATAATTTGACGTCAGTACACTATAGGAACAGGTTTGCAATCTTTTGTGAGCCCTCTCACGAAATTTCGAATCCTGCCTTGGCAATACTTACCGATAATAATTTATGTCTTTTCAAACCCTTAAAATTTCTCGAAAGATCCGAAACCTTCTATAATATCTCAATTGCTATTTTGAGAAGCATTAAAAACTCTCTGAATTCAGTAAACCTCACATTATCGCAAGGGAAGTCAGGGGTTCATTTTTGATTCACTAAAGTCACCATTTAGGGATTCAAAATTAAAGTCTCCTTTTTCCTGTTATCATTCGTATCTCGTTAAATCTTTGAACATCTTCGAAGTCCTAAAAGTCCTTGAAGAATGTATGTATATCCGCGAGAAAAAATGGAAACACCTTGGAATATCTTCAATATCTTTTTGAATAACTTTTATTTAGCGAGAAGTATAGCTTCATTTCGATTTAAGGGGTTTACTTAATTCACGAAATTCTAAATACTTCCAAAAAAAATAAACTGGAATAGTAAAGAAGGTTTTGGATTTTCCCAGAAATTTCAAGGCTTTGAATAGACATTAATGTAAATGTGGTGAATGTTGACGAGGCAGGTTACGAAATTTCATAAGAGGGCTCACAAAGATTGTTCACCTGTTCCAACAATAGAGTGCTGACGTCAAATTATACATAATTTTAATCTTTTCACTATTTGAATTCGAGAAGAGCCAAGATTTCCGGAGCAAAAGAATATTGAAAAATACGTATCCCAGAAACGAAGTATTATGTGTTTCTTAAATTTCATATTTTTTAGGGTTCTCAGGGAACCCTTACAATCTCACGCCATAGTACGTCTGCATTTTACCTTGCTTGAGGATGAAATTCTTTGAAACTAAGGAAAAATCCTGACAACCGTATGAAAAAATGTACTGCTCATTAAAGTTCCTGATTAAGCGAATCATCATTTAGGACAAAAGGTATAGGGATAGAGAAATCGAGGATCGCTCTGATGGAAGCTTCAGGAATATAGGATACAGACGGAGAACCAATATTTTTATATCAGATTCCTTCTTTTTTCCTTATCCTAGCGTATGCGTATCATAAAAAATACGAGGATTGTGGAAAATTAGTTTTTTGTGCTGACTGGGGGACAAAACATTCAAGCTACGAGACTAAGATTTTTGATTCCCTGCATGAAATACAACCCCTCAACGTTGAGAATCACGAGAAAAATTTTATAACATCTCCCCTTTACTTGAATAGCAGATGTAAAAAAAGCTGGAAGCCTTCCGTTCAGCCGGGATTTCCGGAGTTGGCTCGTATTGGAGTTTGTTGAATGTATAATTATGATTCGAGATAACATATGCTGTATTTAATTTTGTTCCACATCAGTGGTTTTTATGATGGGGAAACTACAATTTTTTACCATTTCATCCGACACCTACTCAGAATTGATGTAATAATCTCTTAAGAAATTAAAATCCACTAAATGCATCCATTTGATGGGTCTGCATCAGCCAATCCTATCACTCAAATCTACTAAAAGCCCTCCCTGAATTTCTAAAGCACTGTCCCGAAACCACTTCCGCAATTCCTTGCAATAGATCCTTTTCCGTGCGATTTCCGCAAGTTCATCGTCATGTGTATATGTTGATGGTTTGATCATGGTTTAGGCTCTATGGTTCTCCTTTTTTCCCCACCATTGGGATGAAATTTCTACCACTTGTTTACAATCGCATCCTAACAGCATCACAAAGACCTTACTTTCGTCAGGAAACGCATTTTTCATTCTTTCGTCCAGGTTTCGCCCATCCGTCGTTTATGACATACACTTGAGCAGGGTTTGTCAGGCTCTGTTGAAGTCAGACCCGTGATTGAACCCACCATGTTTTCTCATCTCCAGAGTCAGTTAGAAACTCACCCGATCCTGCGAAATGTACACCGACTTCCTGAACTTCGAGATGAGCATGTGAGCACCTTAACGTTACTCCGACCTCCATCGTAGCTGCTGCTTTTCAAAGAACCACATGTAGCACTATAATTCCAGACTTGGCCTTCTCCAACACTAGTCCCTAGCTTTTTGCTGTTGCCCTGTAGACAGCGGTGGCTATCGTAACAACCCTGAAATAAAACAATGTCAGCCTTATCCATTCTGTTCGTAGAGTCAACTCCAAGATATGTGCTATGTAGAGGATCTTAGAGTGTAGGATGCTGTTCAGCAGCCTTGCACTTTGCTTTTCTTCCTTGCTTTTGGGTCTATCCTTGTGTACTATGAATTCAAAGTACTGATTGTCCTTGGAGATGGCTCGCTTAAGCACTTTTGAGAATAGATTCGCCCTCCATCACTAAGGCTGCCATTGATATTGTGTTTATATAAAATGCACTCATGTCTGGTTTTCTATACTATTCGCTTATAAGTAATAAGACCAGACTTCATTTTACTGCTACTTGCATAAGGAATTCTTAAGCCTCTTCAATTTTCTCTAGGTTCATTTGGATCAACCAAATCATCTTTGAACTTTATTTCCAAGTTCTGCCATAAAATTCGGCTACTTTTTTTTTGAGACATCTGGTTAAGATGGACGTTTTTTGTGTTCTCACAGTGCAAGCAGTGAGGTATGGTCGTCTTTCTCCTACTTTCTGTTCTAGAGTTACCTCTAGTACAGACAGGCTGAATCCAAATCTTTGCAGTATGCTGCTTAGTGTTGGAAAGTTAGCTTGGGCCCCTCTAACATTTCCTTTCCTCTTACTTTGCTTCAATCAGAGTTGAAAGAGAGAGCCAAGGATGTCCGAAGCCACTTCTGCCGGAGATGCATTGACAAATCTTGGTGTATTCACATGTAGTTATGTAGGAGACTTTCACCAGCGACACTGAGGCGCTGCGCTTATAAAGTTTTAGTGTGTGTATGTGTCTTGCGGCTAGTTTCGACACATTGGCGCTTATAGTGGCGTTCATGTACCCGTACCAGTTTCCAGCGTATTTTTCCTTTTTTTTCAGATGCCTATGATGCCTTGGAAGATACATGTGAATGTACTATAACCATTTATATCAAGGCTCACCGAATTCCCGATAATTGTTGAGCGCCAGCTAGTTTTTATGGTTAAATACAGAAGAAAAACTGGGAAAAACAAGTAAACAGATGATTCAAGACCCTAGCTAACTCAATTAGACTAGATCGGTGAGGGGAGTAGTAAGGAGTGATGTGACGAAAATAAGGCGACATCAATTCATGTACCAACTGGTTATACCCAAGAGTATTTATTCAGTAAACACAAGGAAGAAGGTTTGAATCGCAAGTGCAACGCTACGGGGACTTGTTGTCCAAGTTATATACTTTAAACAAGCCTTATTGTGCGAGCGGTAATTCCACTTGTCTAACGTCGGCCATTTTCATTGACCGCGTGGTGAAATTCACCGCTTGTACTACGTTGTCTGACAACCAGCACCTATTTCTTTTACACCGAAAGGCCTAATTATTATACCTAAATATGTCAACGAAATCCGCGCGAGTAATCGTGACTACTACGCATAATTAGGGCCAGTTAAAT
>WSXT02207704.1:0-10084 GCA_011762715.2 Neuroterus valhalla
TGGAGGACTGGCTGAGGAAGACCCAAGGTTTCGTTTACCTCACGGACGTAGAGAGGACTTCGGACGCCGTACACGACACCCCCAGGCCTAAATAGGGGAAGGTGTCAATTTTTCAATCGAATTTTGAAGTTCTGAACTCCTCTGCAATCATGCTTCCTCTTTTCGAAATCCAATATGGGCTCAAGTCATGACATAAGATTGTTACAAAATGGAGCCGCCATTTTGTGTCGCCCTTCTGAATTTTGAAAAACAAATATCATTTTCGAATTAAGTGACCCCAAAAACGTGAATAAAAGTAGATTTTCATTCCATTCTCTATTTTTTCATGCAAGTTGGCCGCCATTTTGTGTCCATCATTTTATATTTTGGGGAAAAAATACCATTTTCGGATTCAGCGATGCAAGTCGGCCGCCATTTTATGTCCGCCATCTTGAATTCTGGAAAACAAATATAATTTTCGAATTCAGCGACCCCAAAAACTTCCAGACATGTCTCAACTGCGGCAAGTCTAATCTAAAGCAAGTCTCTTTGCAGCATGTATCTCCTCTGACATCTCTCCCAAGTAGATTGACAATATTGTGACAAGTCTACCGATTCAAATTGTCTCCCGGCAGCATCTCTTCTCTGCCAAAGTGACAGAAGTGCATCAATGCTCCCTAACCCGATTGATCATTCTTGACTATGTGACCTACATTATCTCCATAACCAATCACAGACTTTCCCGTACCCAAAACAAGATTTGGGAAAAGGAGAAGGTATTTGACATTCATAATTTACACGAACAGTTTTCTGCCACTTCGAACTTTTCTTGTCAGAGAGATGCCGCATTTTTTCCATTTTGGGGGGAGAGAGATGCCGCAGGTAGACGATATGCTTCGGGAGGCTTGCTACAAAAATTGGCAATCTTCTCGGAAGAGATGTCACAAGGGGGCATGCCGCAAGGGAGACTTGCCATAAGAGAGACACGCCGGAAGGGAGACTCGTCACTAGTGAGACTCGCCGCAGGTTAGACTTGCCGTATGCGATTTGATGTGGCCCGATTATCAATTTCTACCTAACTTGTTTAATTTCTTACTGAAGCAGTTTGATTGACAACCATAAATATATATTTCTAACACAGAACCAGGATTTTGGAATCAAAAATATCCTTTTTCATAATACGTGCAACGAAAATTCGACTTTTGCCGCCTGTTGAACAATGCGAATATGGCGTTTTACTGGCGAATTTCCTATTCGCCACTAATGGCCAATAGAAATCAGCTGGAGCGGCGAAAGTAAATCAGCTATTTAAGCAAAAAAAATTTTAGAGTGTTTCTGTATTAGCATCACTGAGTCGCGCGCGTAATAGGCGTCAATAATACCAACCCATTAACGTAATTATATATATGATTGTCACATGTTGTCAACCAAAACCATAAAACGCGGTTGTTATAAGTATAAAAAATCGAGAAAGTTACATGGATGAAGTGATTAAATTATTTTCCTCAAGAGTCGTCGAAAGTCGAATTTCCGATGCACTTTTTATGAAAAATAGCGTACATGTTTTGTCACGAATGGTATTCTACTAAATAATCCCCTATAGAGTAGTTCAACATTTCGACCGAAAAAGCTGGCGAAATAGTCTCGTCCAAAAAATTATGGTTAAAATAGAGAAGACTCGCAATAGCTGATTGCGTTATCTGATTGTTCATACAGTTTTTCTAATATTGTTTTTCACATGTTTTTCAAAGTGAAGTTTTTTTAAAGCTTTTTCTCATGAATCAGATTCCATGTTCTCAAAGAAGAAGCTTCACACGATTTCATACGTTTCAAACTATAGATGATTGAGACGTTCAATTTTCGTTGCATCTTAACCTGAACTTAACTCGAAATAAAATTTTTTGTTTTTTCAGAGGTTAAAAGAGCTCAAACAGGAATTGACGGAAATTCCATAAAGTAGGAGAACATACACTGGTCCCATTCAGGATGCTGCATCAGATGAAGTGTGGATTTATTGGAAGTTGAAGGCGCACACCAAGGAGTAAGAGAGAAAGAGGCGCAACTCCATACAAGCAAAGTGGGCTGAATACCGGGAACGAGATTAGAGCTCGACCCCTTGCTTGCATCAGACCCACATAGTGACCGCTATCGAAACCATAGCCAGCCGAGTTAACCGGCGGCTTGCTCAGGCACTTATATTTGCTCTCTAGAAGAATATGAAATTATCAGATGATGATATGATAATTATTTAAAATGTCACTGAAAAGCGATTCATTGAATACGAGTTTACTTATCTCAAGCTTTTAAGCTCATATCGTTAACCTAAACCCTGGGGCTCTCAATAAACATGAGCGATTTGTTGCTGATAGATGTTAGATGGTGCTATGGCTGCGCTAGCTAAACCATTTACTCGCGCGAAGAAGGTCGTGAGATCGGATCCTCTGTCATGTTTTTTTTTATTTTGCAATTTTTTTAGATTCTCATAGAAGAACTGCCTTTTAAGAATGGCATTTGAAGATTCAGCAATTTATTTGAATACATGCTGCAATGAAAAAAGCAATTATTAGATGGCGCTTTAATATAAAAAAAACGTTTTCCCGCTTATTGGCACAAAAATAACCTGTCATCGTAGATTTACCACTGTTTCTGACTGAACAAATGCTTTGTCCATGCCAACTTGTATTTCATTACAACACCAAACTGTTATTTGACAATATCGATGAATTTTGCATAGTATTGTTTAATACTTTTTTTTGCCGCAAAATGTCGAATCAATGAGGAAAATTGTAGAAAACATTGCCCCGAACATTTCTTGTCCTTACAAATTTTCCCGGAAGCCTACCATTTCCGAGATGTGTCAAATCCAAAAACTTTTTGAGTTTCCTCAAAAACTTGCTCCTGAACGATCCCGCATTTTTCAGGTAAAGTTTTTTGAATTCTTTTTCAGCGATTTCGCAAAAAAAAGTATGAGGGTATTAATTTCCAAAAACGACCTTTTTTTTATGCGAATGAAATCTATTCGAATAAATTGCTAAATCTTCAAATGGCATTTTGAAATGACAATTCTTTTATGAGAATCTAAAAAAATTGCAAAATTGAAGATTAAAAAAAAATCACGACAGAGGATTCGATCCCACAACCTTCTATGCGCGAGTAAATGGTTTAGCTTGCGCAGCCATCGCACCATTGAGCCTCAGGTTCAGGTTAACGATATGAGCCTAAAAGCTTGTGATAAGTTAACTCCTATTCATTTAATCTCTTTTTAGTGACGTTTTCCATAAAAATCTATCATAATCTTATTATTTCATATTCTTCTCGAGAGTAAATATAACCCCCTGAGCAAGCAAGCCGTCGGTTAATTTAGCTGGCTGGGGTTTCGACGGCGCTCGCTAGATGGGTCTGATGCGAGCACGGGGTCGGGCTCTTTTGCCGAGCGAAGCTGGCGATCTCGTTCCCGGTAGTCAGCCCACTTTTCGTCGTGAAGGCCATATGGATTGCGCCTCCTTCTCTCTTACTACCTGGCGCACACATGATGATGACGATTCAAATTCGACAACCTAACACTTTCTCCAGATTCTTCCACAATCTTGAGATCCAGTCAACCTCAATGAACTGATTTATGCGTTCTGGAAAAAATGCATAGGTAAAACAAAGAAAAAACTTTACCTAAACATATGTTCACTGTTTGGATTGTGAATGTATTGTATACATGGACGATTCCCTAAAAATGCATCAATACGGTATTTACATCAAAACACAATATATGTTAAACTTCCCTTATTTCCGTCGCCTTCGTTTGGAAATCAAAAATTTTTGGTAGTCAAACTGTCTTTTCACGCACCTGTCCCAAACCATAAATTTGTATCTACATTTATTACGTAGAAGTCCCGAGGGCTAGACATCCCCCTAAGGAACAGTAAAATACATGTTTATTACTGTAAATATGTAGGCCGTGATTGATAATGGTAACTTATTCCATAGTTGTGCACCTCTCTGTCTACGTACTGGAAAAATTTGGGCAGATACTGTGTAGCTTCGTTCTTAGAAAGAGAGTATAACAAATTTCTCATGGAGGATTGTATTCTCTTGACATTATTTAGCAGATTAGCTTTTTGTCTGTAGAGGTTATGTGTTCAAATTTAGGCAAAGTGTAGATAAAGCGACACAGGCATTCAACGCACGCTCAAGTTTGAAATGTAAATCATCAGTCAAATCATTATATACCAAACAGCCGTAGTAAAAGTGAGACAAATTTAGACTTTGAACCAGAAGTATCCGAGTAAAGGTAGCACTAGTAACCTACTCAGTGAAGATATAGGCCCCGACGAGTAGAGTTTGAAATCTCTAGCATTCTTGTGTTAGCTGCAGTGTTGAAGTTTGCTACCAAGGTTAGCAGGTTTACAAGCTGAAGGGAAGAGAGACAGAGTGGAGCCTTGAGGTACACCACACTTTACCTTCCCCTAGTCAAAAAGACCACCACTCAGGGTGTCTACCATATTATTGAAAATAATTCCCTGAAGAATCCAGGTTTTCCAGGTTGAATTTTCAATTTTTCCCAAGGGTCATTTATGCCATTTAATAGACTTTTCCACCAATTTTCTTTTTGCATAAAACTTTATTATCACTTTGAACAAATTGTTGCACAATAAATATTGAATATATATCATGTATAATAAACTATTCCAAATTTTAGGAATTTTCGCGGCTTATAAAAATAATAAGCGTTCTAATAAGTCTTGTAATATTACTGTTTTCTTACGGAGAGAAATAATACACTTTCGGCATCCCAACCTCAAAGATAAATATTCAAAACGAAATAATGTTGGGCGCCAGAGCTTTTATGGGTCAAAGATAACCAAATCAACAAATCGAAGCCAAAATCTAACGAAAGCGAGATAAATAAATTTCTAAATCAACGACAAAATTTTGAGGTGAGAATGAACCGGAACCTGAATTCAAACTACGACTCTTCAGCTTGCTCAAATTCAGAGAAAGCAATATCTTGGTAGTGTGCGTGGTTTGCAGAGGAAAAAGGCTCCTTATGAACTCCAAGAATAATCTCTACGATTTCAAAAAAATCTACTACAACAATGTTTATTTGAGATAACAAACAGGATCGTCTTAAAAAACAGTTATTCCTGTGACTCTATATACTCAAAAATAGTATTACTAGGATTATCAATTCAAATGTACAAAGTCTAAGAAACATTGACTATGCTATTAGGCTACACGTGATCAATATTTTGGGTTTAGGGTTAGTGCAAAATTATGAGGGAACATTCTCAAATAATGAAGGTGGACGGCATTATAAAGGGGTAATGGGTATCAAGTTTGTGTAAGGACAGTTGGTAATTAAAACAATAGGGTCATCTTGAAAAGTGTAGTCAACAACAAGCAAAGGGTAGGATGTCAACGATGAGGAATCAACCATGGGAATAGACTAATTGAAGAGGGCATTCAAGAACTCACAAAATGTATAGATAGCAAGGAACTGTTTCAAAAAGGGATATACTCAATAATTTCAGGATCAAGCAAGGGAAATCAACAATAGGGTAATCAGGGAAACATACAATGGGGTACGATAAGAAAGCGGGACATCGCAAACAAATGATTCGGCAATATCAAATATAAGACAATCAATATTTCATAGGCAGGTAGAACAATAAGAATATAAATTGTGAGATAATCAGATTTGTAAAAGTAACAATATCAACACTTAGGAAGTCAAGAGAGCAAAATATGAATTGCAAGAATGTGAGGATGCTTCAACCAATAACTAATCGTGGGAAAACCTCGTGAATTTACGTCCCCTTTGACTTCCCAGGCTTTCTTGGCCAACCGGAAGTCATGGAAACAAAGATACTAGTTGCGGGCTTTCTTAGCCAGCTACGACTCCGACAAAGAAATAATACGTAATAATCTAGGGCTTTCTTGGCCAACTGAATTTAAGGAGACACCTCGTCTACTGCGAACTTTCTTGGCCAAAAGCAGTTGATGAGGTTATGCGACAATAAAGTAACAAACAAGCATAACTTCGAAATAAGGAAGTTTTGAGGTTTCAACCGATTAGACAGGATAAAAAGAACACATCGGGATGATTCGTTGAACACGTGTCCTGGCTGGGATATTTCCCTCGTGGTCGGGATGGCTTCGACAAGAAAAACTCCAAAACGTGGAAGGGTGACAACAAGCTGGCACTCTACTAATAATGTATGTGAGTCCCTGTCGCCGATTTCGGTCTACCCGTCGTCCTTCCCCTCGAGCCTGACGCGTGCTTGTCATTGGTCGCAGGCTTGTCGGTTCTGATAGGCCGCGCGAAGGGAGATGCGACTATCCGATTCGAGGACTAATTTTGGACGGTCCATGATGGCCGACCAACATGAATTCAAATATAGTATACATTGCTGGAATTCATTAAATTTATAATCGTCGCCCTTAATCTCCGCGGAAAATTATTATAGAACAATAATAGTACGCTCCGTGACAACGACAAGAGTCTTGCGATACAATTACGCCAAAGAATAGATCGAACGGGCCTAAGCTATAGAGCTACCTTGCATGTAGCGGGTATCGACGACAAAAGCTTCTCATATACAGAATTCTTGAAGAGTTCTACGCCAGGTAGAGAAGTCTGAAGAACATCAAAGCTTTTCTTGAGCGATCCAGGCTCTAGGCATCTCAACAATGATAATACTGGAGAGGTTATAGATGTTACGGTGGCAGCAATGGATTATGGTTGAACTCGGCGCGAACAATTCGATCTCGTATCCAACCAAGTCAGACAGTAATAAATTTACTATCCTCGTGTCCATTCTTCTTCGATGTCCCTTATTGTCCAACGATGATGTTGACCCCGAGGAGTATTACATTTCATGAAAATAAATAAACGAATCAGCCTAGATCTTATTCTAAAATTACAAAAAAAATTAGCCGTGGAGCATTGTACGGTCCCTGAAGTGCCAGAAGATAGTCTATAAATTAACTCAAATATGAAATTTGTGCGTTGCGAAATCTGTAACGTCATAGTCTCCATTTTTGAAGATAGGTGAAGTCGCGGATCATAGCAACAGTAACACAGACACGGATAGGTTAGACAATTCCGATGCAGGTGGCGGAAGCAGAATCGGTATCGACGACATTATTTCCGTAATGTGTGCTGTGAATAGAGAAGTTCCGAGTGAATGGAGAAAGGCGATTATTATCCCAATCTACAAGGGAAGAAGTAGTCTAGGCGGTGGACGTACTTGAACTATTTCATTATTCCAACATGTTGAACTAGATCTCATAGTAATAATGAAAAGAGGAATATATTGTTAAAAATATCTTGTTTGGCCAAGAAATAATTCCCAGTATTTGAGCACCAAATTCCGGCTGAATGCATGTGCTCAACGCGTCGACTTTGATGGGCGAAGTACACGCGGTCCTACAGCGTGCGTTGAGCGTTGAAATCGTATAAAATCTTACGAATCCAGTAAGCAACATGTAACAAAGTCCATTCGGTACTACTTGAATTCAGAGTGAAACGCCTCTCGATGAAATTTATGGGAGCAGTTGACTGAAAGCACTTTTTTTTCATTTCGTTTAATTATAAGAGAAGATGATTTTCTGTATTATACATGTCGTATTTTACTGCATTATTATGAGAATCAAATTTTATTTACTGCTGCATCTTTCGAAGTAAGGATAGGTAGGATGCTGCCGCTTTTAAATTCTGAAAGAATAAAATAAGGGAATAACTTTTGTATGAAAGATACGTGATTGAAGCCGAAGGCGTATGAGGACGAAAAATTAACGGTAATTTCCGAATTTCGGAAGAGGATGAGAGGACTTTCTACGAATTGCGTAATTTTCAGTCATTGCCTCCAGCTTGTGCTTCTCCACCTTGTTGCATACAATTACATAGGGAAATATATATTTATTATATAAGGTAATAATGTGAAATAGGAGAGATTGTTATACTTTACTTGCACAACACTGGATTTCGAAATAATGAAGAATTTTCCGGCTGTTATTGTAACTGGAATTTGCGCTCTCTGAATAAAGAACCAGATAGTTTTGCGAACAGGCGGTTTCAATTCATACCATGGAAGCGCATAAGCAGCATCCGCAATTGACAAACTCTGTAACATCCGTATATATGTTACTTATTTCCCAGCAAAACGATATAATTATTAACATTCGAAATTCCGGAGTAATGTGATGAAATATATCATAAATATATTATAATAAACATAAGCATATACAGTCGGATAAACGCACACACGTGAAGACTACATAGGAACATAACCACAATTTCTCAAAGAAAAAGAATATTTATATTGTACACTTCATATAGATTTTTAGTCCTCGTGTAAGAACTGTTGCATCAACTTGAAGGACCCACTTGTGTTTATAGCTCTCCTAAATATGCGTTTATTTTTCATACATTCCACGAGAAATGGGTTTCCAATATTGTTTTTTGTTGAAGTGACAATTTTCAATATATAGGAATCTTTAGTCGACCGAGCTACATATTATATCAGGATGAGAACCTTATATTTACTCTTCCAACTTGCCTTGTAATTTAATTTTTGAAATTGTTTGTTTTATTGAGAATTCGTATTTTTCGGTCCTTACACTCAGGAGTTTATATCTTAATTTCAGATTTTTCTTCATTGAAACTTAATTATTCTGTAAAAAACTCGACCAGCTCTTATTTGGTCCGTTTGTAAAAATTTCTTACAGATTCCTGCAGGAAACTGATGACCTCATAAGTAAGCGAAGTGCAACATGACTAATAATAGTTCGTGTACGATGATAAAACGTAGACGAGTTACGCTTACCCCGAAAGGGATTTGCCCTAGTGATATAATAAAATAATAACGTGAAAACAGCGTGCATGCAAAAAATTCACGGTAACCGCTAAAATCTTATGAAGATATTCCGGATTTGATCGCGGTTTTCTTGATTTGAAATATTTAAAGAAACAATTTAAAATTGATTATAAACTTTAAGTATTGTTAAATTTACAATTGTATAGGCTCTAAGTTGATAAGACCTTATCTCGGAACTTTTAGAATAAAATCTGAATCCTTCTTTCAGAATAAAAGATGTTATTCCGTCGACTAGGGTAATTGATTAATTAATTTAAGATGGTAATTTTCCCGAATACTGGTCATAGAATTATTTCAAAGAAATGAGAAAAAATCTGCTGCGCCCCGGATTTGAACCGGGTTTGCCACCATACATAAGCAGGGCTCCTAACAAATTAACCGCGGCAGATTTTTCCTCATTTCTCTAAAATAATTCTTTGTCCAGTATCCGGAAAAATCACCATATTGAATTAATTAATCACCGTGCACGGCAAAATAACATCTTTCATTCTAAATCATAATCAGATTCGGTTTTTCATTCAGACAAGACTTAGCTGAAAATCACACGGGAAGAAAAAGACGCAGACTCACGTCCTCCTGTGGTAGTACCAGAAATGAGAGAATATCTCCATGTTTCCTGGTAACTTGAGTGGTTAAGAGCTCCACTCATGTATAGTGGCGATCCCGGTTCAAATCCGGGCCGCGGCAGATTTTTTCTTATTTCTCTGAAAGAATTCTTTGTCCAGTAATCGGAAAAATTACCATCTTCAATTGATAAATAATTACCCTGTTCGATAAAATGACATCTTTCATTCTAAATTATAATCAGATTCGGTCATTCATTCAGATTAGACCCAGCCTAAAATTACACAGGAAGCAAGAGGCGTAGACTCGCGTCCTCCTGTGGTAGTAGGAGAAATGAGAGAATATCTCCGTGTGCCCTGGTAGCTTAATTGGTTAAGAGCTCCACTCATGTATAGTGGCGATCTCGGTTCAAATCCGGGCCGCAGCAGATTTTATCTTATTTCTCTGAAAGAATACTTCATCCAGTGATCGGAAAAATCACAGTCCTAAATTGATAAATAATTACCCTGGTCGATAAAATAACATCTTTCATACTAAATTATAATCAGATTCGGTCATTATTTCAGATTGAACCCAGCCTAAAATCACCTAGGAAGAAAGAGGCGTAGACTCGCGTCCTCCTGTGGTAGTAGGAGAAATGAGAGAATATCTCCGTGTGCCCTGGTAGC
>WSXT02207715.1:0-18061 GCA_011762715.2 Neuroterus valhalla
GCAAATTTGTTGCTCTGTGAGATTTTTCTAGCTGACTCAAATTTGATAATCGAATTGATGATAGCCCAAACCTACAGGAAGAATAATAATCTTAACTTTTTCAAAAAAACAATGTGTTTATCACGTTTTATTTGCTTTTCCTTATTTATCTGAATTGGGGCAGGGAATTTCAGAAAGTAATTATAGTTTTTATTTTAGGGCAGGAAGTTTCAGTGAAGAAGTATAATTTCACTGGGAACAGGGAATTTTTACTTGGAATGTGAACTTTTAAAAATAATTATTATTCGGGTTTAGAAGAGATGAATATTAAAAAATCGTTTCTCCAACCCAAAGTCGTCGCGATTTTAAAGTTCCCTCTTCTTTATTACAAATGAATAAAGTACTTGAAGCAGTCTTTAGAGTAGAAGTAGTATTCCGAAGAAGAAAATATCCCTGAATTATGATAGAAAGCTTGTTTTCATTGTTTATTGCAAATTATCCTTTTTGTGGTAAAAAATCAACTACTTGTTTGGAATTTAAACTTGTTTGTTGAAAATCAAATTTTCTCGTAAATGTTGCATTATTTCGATTCCAAATTCACCTCTGGTTGAAATGGTAACTACTTCGTTGAAAATCAATTCATCTTTTTTGCTTAAAAGACATCTATTCGTTTAGACATTCATCATTTATACCTGAAAATTCATCAGTTTGGTTGAAAATCAATTACTTTAACTGAAAATGAAACTGTTCCATTTTTAGTGAAAAATTGATCTTTTCTAGTTCAAAATTCGAAATTCCGGTAAAAATTGATCTTTTTGAATTAAAAATTCAATTATCTCGTTGAAACTTTACATATTTTGTTGGAAAATCGATTTTTTGTAGAAAATTACCTTTTTTTTTCTTGAAAAATTCTTCTTTACGGTTAACAATTCAAGTTATACAGTCAAACATTTTTCATTTTAGTCGAACATTTATCTCGTTGAAATCTCTTATGTTGGTTTTAAAATTAATTTTTCATTCCGAAAATGTCACCATTCCATTTTTGTTTGAAAATTTTTATTTTTATGGCTCGAAATTTAACCATTCTGTTGAAAAATTGTATTTTTTGTTGAAAAATTAATGTCTTTCTTAAATGGAACTATTCTAGGTAAATTTTCATTCTTTCAGTTAAAC
This sequence comes from Neuroterus valhalla, assembly GCA_011762715.2. Taxonomy (NCBI): domain Eukaryota; kingdom Metazoa; phylum Arthropoda; class Insecta; order Hymenoptera; family Cynipidae; genus Neuroterus; species Neuroterus valhalla. The sequence goes on from WSXT02207715.1 coordinate 1,153, forward strand.
ATTCATCTTTCTGGTTTAAAATTCAACTACTTCAGTTGATAATTTTCAAGTTCATTTGATTCTTTGTCATTTTATGCAAAAATGCAATAATTTGTTTGACAGTTTTTTTTTCTTTGGTGAAAGATAATTTTTTTTTGTTATAAGTAATTTTTTTAAGTGAAAATTTAACTTATTCCAATCGAAAATTCCATAGTTTCTTTTAAAAATATATTTGTTTCGTTAAACATTTCTTTTTTCAATTCAAAATTTGAGTAATCAAATTTTCATTCAATAATCTTTTTCAGTAAAAGTTAATTTATCTGTTTAAAAACTCAACTCCTTCAGTTGAAGATTCTTTTTTTTTAGTATAAAACACTTATGCTTTTGTTTCTTGAATGGGGTTTGAAACTAAAAATGTTACTGTTCCATTTTTGGTTGAAAATGATTATTTTTTTACTTTGAAATTCCACTATTTCGTTAAAATATTATATTTTTTCTTAGAAAATGATTTTTTCTATTTGGAAATTAATCTTCTTGTTTGAATATTCACCTTTATGGTTGCAAATTGAAGTGCTCCAGTTAAATATTCATCTTTTTAATTGTAAATTCATCTTCTTGTTTTCCAATTTAACTGTTCTGGTTATAGGTTCATGATGTTATTTGAAAATTCATCACATTGGTTGAAAAATGAACTATTTCGTTGGAAAGCTGTTTGTTTTTTTTTTGTTATCGCAAATTGATTTTCTCAATCGTAAGTTTAACTGTTTCAATTTTTATAAAGAAAAAAGATATTTTTTTGTTGAAAATTAGAGTATTCTTTTTAAAATGGATTTATTTTACAATGTTTGATCTGTTGTGGTGAAGGATGTTTAGAATGAACGTCATGATTAAAAATAAATGTTTGCGTTTTGCGACAAATATAAATATGTTACTCCTAGTTGACCGGGAAAATTGAAAAACATGACCGGGAATTTGAAATCGTTCGCCGAATCGCCACCCTGCATATCTTTCCTTCCTTTACTGTTTTCTCTACCCCTTCCATGTATCTTTCCTTTCCCTTCTGCCTTTTCTCGTTTAACCTTTTCTCATACTCTCGTTTTCTCCTATTGTATTCCCTTCTGGCAAACTGCCTTCTTCTCCATTATCTCATTTATCTCTTACTTACTCTCCTTTTTTTTCTCTTTACCTTCCTTACATTCCTGTATTGTTGTGTGAATATCGTTCAAAAATTATTTATACATGAAATTCAAAGAGTTTTCTGTTTTGAAAATAGCTGAAATGTGGATTTCTTATCAACTTCAAACACGGAAGGTTCAAATTTGGAAAAGAATATTGAAATTTTTCGACTACTAAATAAGCTAAATTTTACAACAACAAAAACTGGAACTTGAAAAACCTTTAAATTGAAGAAAAATTACCTCAGGCAACTTACGTGGAGAATGAATGTGAGCTATAAACTTGTCTGATTTGCAAGTAATGCAAGGTAATGAGTTCAAAATTTGAGAAATAACCTTTTCAGATGTGGATCAATTAAAAAAAAATTATGTTGTAATTCCCAGGATCAAATAAACTTCAAAGTTGAACTGACCGTGTTTGGAGAAAATTATTAAATTTGATTAAAATTAGTGCAGCAGGAATAAATTTTCAGAGTTTCCTACATATTTGGAAATGTTTTAAAGCAGGGTGTAAATAATGTAATTGTATACGATTATTCTTATATATTGATATTTTTCTCTCTTTCTAAAAGTTTCTAATTTTTCTGGATTGTAGCGGTCAGTTTAGGGTTTAGTTTTTTTTTTAATTTACCTATGAAGAACCTGGAAAAGACTTGGAATTTAGAAATCAGAATTTTTAAGCACCACTAATATAAGAAGTGCAATACGAAATTTCATCAAACAGAAACAAAATATCAAAACAGCTCTTCTGTGAATTTAGTTTAGAATTCACACAATAAAATCTCTGAGAAATGAAAATTACCTGAATAGGATACAAAATTATCAATATCTACTCTGCATTTCTGAATAATGTATTTCTTACCTATCCGAAGCCTTTTTTTATTTCTGCATTCAGTCCGAGCCCTATAAATAATATACTATCAATGAACCCTAATTTTAACGTAATTATAGTCTAATATCTTTATTAGCCTCCCTCTAATTTCATGTTTATTCTTACAGGTTTTGGAGAACTTTATTCCTCCTTTACTAGATGCAGTTTTGCTAGATTATCAAAAAACGAACGTTCACTGCGCCAGAGAACCAGAAGTGCTTAGTGCTATGGCGACGATCGTTAATAAACTTGAAGGCCATATTACAAGCGAAGTACCTAAAATATTTGACGCCGTGTTCGAATGCACCCTAGAGATGATCAACAAAGACTTCGAAGAATTTCCCGAACACAGAACGAATTTCTTCCTTTTGCTACAGGTATAAACTTTCGTATTAATATTTTTATTGTTTGCGAATAACAGTTATGACGTGGAAGTGTTTAAATAAAAACTAATGATGTACTTTCTATGAAAATTTCAGGCAGTGAATGTTCACTGTTTCCCAGCTTTCCTCTCGATTCCTCCCGCGCAGTTCAAACTAGTCCTGGACTCTATTATATGGGCTTTCAAACATACCATGAGGAATGTAGCTGACACGGGTTTGCAAATTCTCCACCAGCTTCTACAAAACATTGAACAGCACGATCAAGCAGAACAAAGCTTCTATCAGACGTATTTCACTGATATTCTTCAACACATATTCAGCGTAGTGACAGACACCTCACACACAGCCGGTAAGATTTTTTTTTGATTAAGATTTATTGATTTAAATGTCATTGGAAGGGTGAAAGAATATCTGCACTCTTTTGAACATCCAACAATATATAGTTCATTTCTCATTTCAAAATTTCTGCTAAATTTCCATCTGAACTTGGAAGATTCAAATATAAACGTCCAAATTTCAAAGGGTTTGAATTTAAAAATCATTTCAAAATGCGTATTAAATTAAATTAAAGTAAAATTTTGATTGAAAGCGAAGATAATATAAAGTTGCATTCGCTTCTTCTTCTTTTAGGACTAACCATGCACGCAACGATTCTCGCGTACATGTTCTCGTTAGTGGAATTGGGAAGAATTCAGGTTCCTCTTGGTCCTGCTCCTGACAACACTGTTTATGTCCAAGAGTTCGTGGCGAGGCTCCTCAGGGCGGCGTTTCCACATTTAACGGACAACCAAATTAAAATTACAGTCCAAGGTTTGTTCAACCTGGATCAAGACATCCCTGCCTTCAAGGAGCATTTGAGAGATTTCCTCGTTCAAATCAGGGTAAGTTTGAATATTTTTTTCATTCGATAAATTTTTCTGGTTTACAATATTAAATGCGATTACCATTTCGGAATTAATTCAGAGAATTTAGGTACAGTAAACGTAACAAGTTGAAGCTTTAAATAATATGCTCATCGATACTGTTCAATATTGAGAAAAAGCTTGATTTCGAATGAGGCTGAGATAATAATTATCTTACCTTATATGCATTTTTATTCTCTATTTCATTTTTTGAAAAAGTTTACTAGCCCAATTCACATTCTCGATGTATAATGTACGCAACTTTATAGCTGTTTCTTTTTTTCGGTCAAAGTTTTCATCTTCTTTTGATGATTTCAAAACATCCCTGTTTTTTCATATCTACATTTTACCTTCTTATTCTAGTCCTCTTTTAGATTTGTCAAACTTTGAGATGGCAATTTGTAATGCATAAATTGTGATAACTTTCTGATCTCGCTAAACCAATTTTTTTCATTAAATACTAGTCCATGATCAGACGAAAGTAATTCTGATTTGTTCAAACTTGACAAATTGGGAATATCGCTGAACGGAAATTATTGTGATATGTAAACAATTACATTTTTAGAAGCTTTAATGCAATTCAGTTTTTTTTCATGAAGTCTGGAGTCTCAAAGCTTTTAATTTTGGAATTTTTTTCTTGTATGGATATTTCAAATTCAAATAAAATAAATCGGAATTGAGATCTTTCTGATTTATCATCTAATTATTTTCATCTTTTTGGAATTTATGGTAGAGTTGAAAATTGGTCTTTTTATTTCTATGTATCTCAATCATCAACTCAAATTCAGTTATATATGTATTGGCAGATATTGATCGAGAAGTTAAAATTTTCCAAGACATTCTTTAAAAATCCATACGCTCTGTGCAAGTATTTTAATTTGTCCAATTTCGTAAAATCCTTCAAAATCTTGTGACATATTTTGAAATCTCTTGAACTTTCTGCAATATTTGGAATCCTCTTGAAGTTATATCTCAAATTCTGTAAATGAGAAGTATCTTTTAATACCTATATTATAATAACAAAAGTCTTACAAACTAAAGAAAGATTTTAACTTTAGGGATAAAAATGATCAATTTTGGAAAAGTGTAACAATTAGTGTTACAAAGAACTTTGCTTGTCAAAATTTGGTCGATTTTGATAAGTGGAGTACGTTTTTTCCCTAAAAAAGCTACAGATTACTATCGACTCAAATTTTGAGGTTCAAAAGCAATTTTAATTAGAATAATTTGTTGTGGATGGATAGACTTCTTTGGAAAAATCAGGGAATGCGTTTGTTGCATACTTTCAAATATTTATTTCCCTAGTTGAATTGAAAGAGCGCTAGAAATGGAATGTGATCCCTTGAGGAACTTAATTTCAAATAAGTTTGAATTTTTTATGATTAAAAGTAGATATGATTATAGTTCCCAACTTGTCTCTGCGGAAGGAATGTGAAACTGCGGCGCTGATCGCTTTTCACCCAATTTTTGATTTGAATATCGAATAAGAATCGAACGATATCTTCTAATTTTATCAGAATTCATTAACTATTTCACTTCTTAATTTCCCCGATTTATTACTTTTGTCACAAAGGAACACAGTTTTTCGAAACGGTAAAAAATAAATCTCTTCCTCATCTTTGTCTTTTTTTCGAGATTACCAGATTAGGATCAGAGTGGCGAATTGGCGTACGATTTCAAATATCTGATCATTTCCCGGTTTTTCTCGGTCAAGTTTCCCAATTTTGCCGGTCAACTAGAAGTAACATATTCATGTTTGTCGCAAAACGCAAAGATTCATCTTAATTCATGTCGTTCATTCTTAACATTCTTTAACACAACAGATCAAACATTGCGAAATCAATTATTTCTGAAGAGAATACTAAAACTTTTCGCAGAAGCATATCAATTCTTTACAAAAATTGGAACAATTCAACTGACAATTGATAAAAATAAATCAACGATAACAAAAAAAAAAAAAAAATGATTCCAAAAAAGATAGCTGATTTTTCAGCCAAAGTGATGTGAATATTTAAACGAGAAAATTAATTTTCAAATAAAACGATTAATTTTCTACTAAAAAAATACAATGTTCAACAAAATAGTTTAATCTCGATCTGAAAAAATAATTTTTTTCAACCTAGAACCGAGCAGTAACTTTTTCAGTTGTAAAAACCGATTGGAAACCAAACAAAAGAGTTTTCAATTAATAAAAGAATCTCAAACTGAAATAGTTGAATTTTCAAACAGAAACCAAATTTTGAATACTGGAAAAAATTGATGTTCAACCAAACAAATGAATTTTCAACTACAACTATGAAATTTACATTTGTATAAGTTCAATTTTCCGTTCAAAAAATAAATTGCTTGTAACAAAAAAAACTAACTTGCAACTAAAGAGAAACTAACATTCAAACAAGTTCTTAAATTTTCAAACAAAATAATAAATTTTCAAAAAAATGGTTAATTTTCTATTTCAGAATTGGAATTCCAAATCAGAAAGACGAATTTTCAACTGAGATAGTTAAAATTTTGACCAGATATTAATTTGCAACCATAAAATACAGTTTTTCAATAAAATGGTTGAATTTGAAGTATAAAAATAATAATATTTAACCAGAAATGGTAAAGTAACAATTTGATTTGAAAAATTAATGTTTTAACCAAACATAAGTGTTTTCAACAAGATGTCGTTTTGACTAAAATGAAAAATATTTAACTGTATAACTTGAATTGTTAACCGTAAATAATAATTTTTAAACAAGAGATATTACTTTGAAGAAGAAAAAAATTTCACCAAAAAAAATAGATTTCTCAATAAAATCTGAATTTTCAACGAAACAATTGAATTTTCAATTCAAAAAGACAAATTTTCCTTAAAATCGTTGAATTTTCAGTTGATGAAATTAATTTTCAACCAGACTGATGAATTTTCAGGTAAAGTTATGAATCTTCAAGTGGAATAGACGTATTTTATGCAAAAAAGATCAATTTTCAACGATAAAGATCAATTTTCAACAAAAAAGACGAATTTTTCTTAAAGTATATAAATTCCAAAGAAATAGTTTGATTTTTTCTAAATCAATGTTCAAATAAATACTCGAACTTTCACCAAAAAAAGACTAATTGATTTTTAACGAAAAAGTTACATTTTCAACCAGAGGTAAATCATGTATTAAAATAGGGCACCCTCAACAAAAAAATTTAATTTCCAACCAAAGAGTTTAACATTTAAGCATTTAGTTTATTTTTCAACTGAAAAAAGATGAATTCGCAATGAACAATGTAAATAAGTTTTCTATTATGATTCAGAAATATTTCTTCTGCGAAATACTATTTCTACTCTGAAAACTGCTTGAAGAAATGTCTTCATTGGAAATTAAGAAGAGAGGACTTTCAAATTGCGATGAATTTTAAATTGTAAGAGCGATTTTTTAAAATTCCTCTCTTCTAAATCCAAATTATAATCATTTTAAAAAGTTCCTGTTCCATGTCAAAAATTTCCTGTCCCAAGTCATATAAATTAGAAGAATGCAAATAAAACGTGTTTAATACATTTGTCTGGAAAAATAGAGAAGAATTCTTTCGTATGATTTGTTTTTTTTTTAACTTCTTTTAATTCTTTTTAATTTGTAACAAGATAATTCGTATTTTTACGGTGAAACTCTTAATTTTCTGGGTTGAGTCAAGTAACTTCCTGGTTTTTCATTGAATTCCTGGTAATTTCTCGGTTTTCTCCCGGTCAATAAAATTCACGGTCATTCCCCGGTTTCCCGGTCGAGTCGCCACCCTGAGTATCTGAATTCTTTGCTTTTTCGGCCTTCTGTTTGTAATTTAATTTGCAATTTAGTACAATGAACGATGACGTCCCATAGTTCACACTTTTGATTCTTGTAAGATATTATGATAAATCCCTATTTGCGCAATAAACTTTGATCACAAATCACTGTTTACTATCTATAACCAAAATAATAAAAATTTCAAGTGAATAAATCTAATAAAATGTCAAACTATGTACTACTGACATAGCCATTTTTGTTCATTCGACACTGTTGTTCTGTCGCGAATTCCAATTCAAATGAAAAATTTGCCGAAATGTGCTCAGCACCACACAGTTTCACATTTTGCCTCCTGGTTCGAATCGAGATTCCGATCCTTTTTCTCCAATATTTTTTTCCCTAAAAAATTGAGTATTCCAAATTTTTTTTTAAATTTACCAAAATTTCCAAAATTTTCTGCATTTTTTGAGAAATATAGTGTCTAAAATTCATGCATCAACTCCATTCGGGAATTGTAATTTTGCAGCAGTCCTTCTTAAGTTCCAAACTAAGAAGAATTCCATCCTATAAACTAAACTGGAAGGCATTTTGTAAACTCTGTAATCCTTTGTTTTTCAGGAATACACTGGCGAGGACGATTCTGACCTGTACTTGGAAGAGCGAGAGACTGCGTTACGAACAGCTCAGGAGGACAAGAGGCGGCAGCAGATGGCTGTGCCCGGAATCCTAAATCCCCACGAAATGCCAGAAGAGATGCAGGACTGAATCGATCATGACCTTCAGCCAAATTTCACATCCAACCCGAACGAGGAACGCTTTGCTGTAGGTACTATCGTATCCCCTTATCCGCCACCCCTACCATTATCGCATCCGCCACCACTACATTGCAAGACCTTACAATATAAAGAAAAGAAAAGAAAAAACACAGTGCGGGGCGCTAATGTCTTTCGCCGATTTCTAAGGCCAATTTTGAATAGATCCTGAATTCGCTGTTGATCAGGAAGCCACTAGTTTCCAGCGCTGTGCTTGAGTCGCCGAGTGTACAATATTACGGCCCTTGTTACGGAAATAAGCCCGAACTGCGGTGACTGTTTGTTTGTCTGTTATAGGATTTTAAATGAAACGGAGTTTTTGTTGTCGATTAAATGCGAACACCTGCTTGGCGATGCTATTTCGTGTACTTTGACTAAATATTTCTCGTGAATTAAAAAAAAATCTGATTTTTTTTTCTCAACGGGGGGCGTCGTACACTGAAGTCCAAAGGCTACGATTTTTAGTTTTATAGAATTCGCATCGAATCTGACAGAAAGTCAACGAGAGATTGAACAAACTTTTGAATGTGTCTGAGTGCTGCTAATTTGTACAAAGAAGTTATCGATGTTTGAATTCGTTAGAAGTGAAAGACTTTTGGTTGAACAATGGACATATTTGTTGGAATGAACTTGAGCGCTTATTTTTGTTACATCGAATAAAGTATGCGATTCCATAATTCCTTTTCTTTTTCAATTTTTTTTTATGATCAATTATTAATTATTACTAACTACTATTATTTTTATGATTTAAGTGCTCTTTATTCTTTGTATTCGTAAGAGCTGTGGGTAAAGTGGCTCACGCCGTGGATTGACTTCGACTCCAATGAAAGAGAATATAAGAGAAAAAGTAGTGACGAGAATGATTGTGACTGCGTGTTTGAAAATAAAAGAAGCAACTGGAGAGATTGTAATCTTTGATTGGAAAGTGTAGTGTAAGGTACTCACTCGGATCGTAAAATTCGCGCCCAATCGCAGATACGGATGAGCGAAGATACCGAGTTATAATTACATGTTTGATTAACAATAATAATGATATGATGCATCAAATAGAATCGCCGCAGCAGGATTTTAAGCGATATAAATATGCTAGATGAATATGTGTGTTTTTATCTGAGTGAAGCTGTATTATATACTATACTATTATTGCTATTATAATCGATTGCGAATCTTGAATTGGCAATTTGTAAATTAAAACTGATCCCAACTAAGTTGCTTTGCAGGATTTCCTTTCCCGTTCGAGCAATACGAGATCGTGATTTTTAACGAAAACAGTTACAACTTCCGTTACAGTTGCAGTTTATATATTTAGCTCACTTTCAGCTGTCTTTCGATTGAATCGATTTGTAACAACTCAAATCGCCTTTGTCGGACTTGGATTGAATATGAAATAAGGCCGATTTGATTCATTTTTGTAGGGATGAAAAATATTTAGAGAACCGAGAGGAGCATTTAAATCGGAGGAAAAAGACGAATGTCAGAATGTCGAATGATCTATTTCACCGGAAGTGAATCTAGGTAGCGAGAATCTAGAGATATTTTCTACGAGTACACGCGACCCTTTTATAAAGCGGTGGAGAAAAAGGAAGGAGAAATGGAGAGAAAAAATCCCTGTGGATGTTGTGTAGTTGAATTTGAATTCGAATGATTTTGCCCGGCGTATATTATATACATCGATAGACCAATGCAAAATGATGCGGACTATGAACTACAATAGCAACAGACTCGACGATGATGAGATGGCATTGCGCTTTACTTCCGACAAGAAAGCCGAATGAATGTTATGCATTTCACTGAGCCACGTTTCAAGCGCTGGTGTCGTAACTTATAGGGTAATTGTATAGAAATGTCCTTTGGCTAAATAAATGTGATACGATCGATTTGTAACTAACTGTTCATATAATAAGAAACTCCTGAATGGAAAATATTTACTTTTCTCCATTAGCAGAAATTTAATTTCAAACCTACCATTCAGTTAGATATTTCAATGTCCAACATAGTCGAAATTCACAGGACAAAGATTGGTGGCTGGTAGCTTTTCTGTACAAATAATCCGTTCACAGATACTTCTACGCACTCCACTCGATTTATTTTAACAGAATAAGGGCCGCTTTTACCAACCTCGGTCAAAAAGTTACCCCTACCTTAAACAATAATGTTTTAGAAAAATTTTGCGAAATCAAATACTACACAGCGAAAGTCTACGCACAACAATATATCTTCAATTGTTTTGCATTATTGTGTGTAGAATTTATTTATGCAGAGATTAATTTCTACAGAATCACTACCGCCCCACTTGGAATTTTTTTTCTATAGTTTGAAATCTCAATTTATGCTTTGAAAATAATCTGAATTATTACGCATTCTTATTTAAATATTTTTCAAAAAATATAAAATAGTTTCCTCATAGATAACAAAGCTTTTCTTACAAGGGAAAGAAAGATTTCCTTCACGCATTTGTTAATGATTTATGTCTTTTAGTAAGATGCGACTAAACTTGGAATGCTTAATTCTTTGCGATTTACGAGATTCTAGATTCAAAATAGAGAAAAATTTCATAAAAGTCTCAAAGCGAAAACTTCAATTTGATTGAAATGATAAGAACAGGAAATTTATTGGTTCTACATTTTTGAATTAATGAACGAAGGAGCGAGACGGAAAATGATGAAGAGGAACGTATAGGGAATCCGTGTTGAAGGAAGCGAAAAGAGCCAGCTTGGAAGCTTTAGAGCCATTACCAATTGTACCATGCGACTCGAGTTTTAAAGGCAGGTTTTTGACTAAACAGATAAAATCGTTCAGTGCGTCACGCACGTCTTCCGAAATTATTGTTTTTCACTGTGCCTAATGTAACTTTAATGTTACGTGACGTATTACTAATATTAATGTTGAATTTCTCTTTTGGGAGGTTAAGTTCTTGAACGTTGCAAATTTTAATATTAAAGTTTTTTTCGCTTTCGCGTTTGGACGTTATTGAATTTGATCATTTGAAATTTGGAGGCTTTGAAATCTGAGTTTTTCATGGCGGAGGAAAAAAAGTGGAATGCTTTCCGATTCAAACTTTTATGAGTTTGAATTCTTTGATATTTAATTTCTCTTTCAAATTTTAATTAAATTCTGAGAACTCCTTCCGTATCTAGATTTATCGAAATCCGGATGCTTTAAAAACTATTCTTTTGAATCTGAAGGCTGTAAACTTAAGGTGCGCTTTTAAATCTGGAGCTTGTGAAAGACCAATTGTAAAATTTAAGTTTTCTGCATTTCGACGTTTGCGTTTGGGAGTCTATTAATTGGATTGCATCAAAATTAAGATATTTTGACTTCATGAATTTCAATTCATTCCGATTGAATAGAAGAAATCTAAATATTTCAAATTAATGTTTAGGAATTCAAATTCTTTGAACATCTTCAAATTTAGCTTCCGATAGCAAAAATTTTCGGTTCAATTTTTCTTTTTTTCTATTGAAAATTAGAACACTGTTTTGGAATTGGGCTTCTCCAGCTTTAAATCCTTTCAGCTTCCAGCACTTGAAAATCCAAATGCTTCGAAATTGTAATACTTCTAATTATAAGCGCTTCTAAATTTAAACTCAGCAATTATTTTTTATTATTAAATAGAATTAAGAACGTATTTCAGTAATTTAAGTTCCGCTATTTTTGAAGTCATATGATACCTATCCAAAGAAAATTAAACTTCTGAGGAAATGAGCCAAAAATGGTAGACTTCAATTTTTGCTAATGCAGTCAAGAAGACGCGTGCTTATTGATTTGGAAAAAAAATCCTTTGAGTAGATTGAAGTTGATGATAAACCTCTTGAATTAACATGTAAATTGTTGAATTGCCTAAATATTTCTCTGGGAGCAGAGTAATAAAATATAATTTCACATATAAGGAAAAAAATATGTACTCTTTAAAAGAGGGATTCGAAAGTGTGTAACAATAGAAATATTAGAATATCATGGCATTCGAAACTTAAGAAAAGTACAGGAAAAATATGAGTTTCTAGAACGTCACAATATGATGTTAAAAAATGCTTTAAGACTAGCATAATATCAAATAAGGATTCTGCTTGAAGAGATCGGTTGTTTTTTTTGTTTGTTTTTTTTTAGGTCGCTGCCCAAGTCCGTCAGATGTTTTTTGATATTTATGTATTGGCTGAGATGGGAGAAATGTTTGAATTGTCTCGGTACTTCCGATTTTGAAAAATTGGTATGGTCAGTATCAAAGATGTCTCCCCGCATATATGATCGTATTTTAATTAAACCCACGAGAACGTACCAGAGAGTGTAGATTTTTCTAAGCCTCTGAACAGTGGCAGTAGAGTAATTGAGAAGATCGTGTGATAGTGTTAGTTATGGAAATAGTACGTCGCGCGTGCCTGCGTGTGTGGATGTTTAAGTTAAGAATTCTATGGGTTATTCATTATAACGACGAAGTATGTAAAGAGTTTAATAATACTTACTAATAAAATATAAAATACCGCTGTATTTTTTCATGTATTCTTTTTTTCATTCTTTATTTTCTAGTTTAGACTTTCCTTCTTTTAAAGTCCTGAAAAACTTCAAGAATTGAGTGTATGCTTTTTTTGAACTTCAAAGCACGAATCGATTTTTGCGACCAAAAAACCATTCCCATGTTAGGAAACTCCGTACACTAGATCGGAGAGTGTATAGAATTCAATCTCTTGAAATGACGGTAATTTTTCGATTTAAATATATACTAGTATTATACTATATACTATAGTATTATTTTGTATTTCTACACTTCCCTGAATTTTCATTTCATATTGAAATTGTCAACAATGATAAAATGTATTATGAAACATGTTTTTAAATATTAGGAGTTTCACCAATTTTTAGAGAACGGTACTCAATAATTTCAAATTGGATTGAAGAGGTAAAATTTCGAGAAAAAGTTAATATCACGAATGGAATAGAAGGGACTTATAAATATATCATTTTGAATTCGAAGCCTTCAAATTTGGATAGTTTCAGATAAGAATTTCAAAAATTCGATCATTTGAAATTCCGAAGTTAATCATTTTGTATTATTTCTAATTCGATTCGTTCAAAACTAAATAATTAGGCATTGAAAACGTCTTAATTTATATTATTTTCATTCCGAAGCAATAAAAATTTGAGAATTTGAAACTGCAAACTAAATTCAATGTTTTCAATTCGAAGCTTCTGAAATCCTGGGATGTAAAAATTCTGATTTTGAATTCTGAAAAAATTAAATTTGATTCGGAAAATTTTTCGAAGATAAAAAAATGCATTCAGGATCGATGGACGTAAGTATGATAACGAGGTTAGTCGTGTGATAGAGAAAACATATCGAATGGAAAACAAATTATTTACTCACTTTTTTTATTACAACATAAAGATTATATCTGTTATTTTTGTATAAAAAAGGCATATGAAGGTATATAAAGCACGTTTTGTTGATTTTTTAAATGAAATTGAAGGACAATACTACATTTTCCTTAAACACATATTCGTGTTTTTTTTTGCAAAATTTCTATATTCATTATTTTTGATGAAAAATGATAACAGGCTTATTCAGAATCAGACAGGAACAACAGTTCCAGGTTGGTTGAAGAGGATAATAAGCCTCATTTTCTCAATAAAAATACAGATGAATATTTTTCAATCGTATTTGAAAGGATGTTAAAGCTTGGAAAATTGGTTTTTCAGTGTTTTTTTTTTTTGGTCATGTATCACATCCGTAATGACGGAAAATCTGGAATTGCTGACGGACAAAAAAAAATTTCTTCACGCAAGTTTTTGTTGATTGAAGATGGTGTGGATTATAAGTAGAAAGTCCAAAGATAATTCCGGCAAAATGAAAAATTAGAATCGTCAAATATTCGAAATATGATTTATCACAGTGTAACTTTGTAATTTCGCATCACACTTTCCCCTATCGACACTTTTAAAATAGAATTATTCTGAAATGTATAATGCGGGAAGTAAAAAAACTAAACGAACTTTAACTTTATTTATAAACTACAAAAATTTGTAATTACAATAATTATGATACTAAATATTTTTCATTCTTATACCCTTAAAAATCATGATTATTCTGAGCATATTTATATCGCTTGGAAATGAAAAATTTCGTGAATGTACTTGTAACGGGAAAAAACTGAAAATTCATTCTTTGAAATGAAAATTGAGAACTTTGATATTGTAACCATTCAAAATTAGAGGCAATTTCATAATCTTCCAATTTGACATATTATGATTTTAAACAATTATTTTTCAATATTAAATTATTGATTTTCTGAAATCTTTTAATTATAAATTGGACAAGTCTACAATCAAAGATGTACAATAGAGGTGCTACATTATTTTACATTCAATATTTTTTTAATAGAACCCAAAAGAAAAATCCAACTATCCAACTATTATTGGTTGAAAGATAATTCTTTCTTGCTTAAAAGTCTACCAAAATATTTCTGCTGAAGAATGAATCTTTTCTACTTGAAAATGTTACAGTTTTCTCCAAAATTTCATTATATTAATATAAAATCAACCTTCTTGTTGAACATTCATATTATAAAGTTGAAAATTCATTTGTTTGGTATCAAATTCGCTTTTCGGCTTGGAAACTAGACAATTCGGTAGGCATTTTTTGTTCTTTCCCATTAGTACTAACAACGTTCAATGAACTTGAGGTGTACCAGGATCAGGAGGTGGCAAATTCCATCCTGGGGGCAGAGAATTGTTTATTTTTGGAAAAAAATCCATTCGCAAGTTTGAGACCTTCGAGATCTATGGATATCAATGGAGGTATAATTTATCGCAACATGAACATCCTTGTTTATAACAATTTCCAGAGAATTACTCCAAGAATCATACTCCCTTTTATGGAATCGTCCAAAGACTCAGACGATCAGGACAAACTTTCAGATCAGGCATCAGGGTTCCTAACTGAAAAATTCGAATCTGCTCTCAAAATCGATGCCCAAAGTGTAAGTATTGACAGAAGGGGTCAAATCACTGTCCGGGAGAAATTTCTTTAAGGATGTTAACTTAAGACAAATGTAAAATGTTCAATTTTTCCCTAATAGCAAGTTAGAGTGGAAGCCTAGTTTCTTATGTGTTTTATATGTTTTTTTCCTGTGTTCCAGAATTGAGGAGTTGTCAGTTTTGAGAATAAATAAGTATTCTTAGTATTTCTTCGTTCCATCTGGTAAGTAATTTAAGCTGTAATACTGATATATGATATGGAAATATTCAAATAGGAAATTCCCTTTTAGTAGGTGTAAATAGAATTATATCATCTGAAAATTGTTCCAAAATTTTTTTCTATCAAATGAAAAGTTTTGTAGGCCATGTTAAACTCATCCGATTTCTACCTCACCGGCATCTTTTTTTTGCAACAACTCACGTCCACGCCGAAATAGATATCGAATTGATATTCTGAGAAAAGCCTTAGAAAACAATGAACCAGGTTTGTATACAACATTTTGTTCAAAATTTTGGAAAAAAAATCTTCTTGCGAATTTTTTTCAAAATTTTGAACCAAATGTTGTATACCAACGTAGTTTATTGTTTTCTAAGGCTTTCCCCAAAAAAACAACTCGAAATCTATTTCGGTGCGGACGTGAATTGTTGCAAAAAAGTCGATAAATTGGGTCACGTGACCCATGTTTAACATGGCCTTAAGAGATTTCATAATCTCTTTCTACACATTCATTTGGAAAAAAATTTGGCATTCTTCACGCACTCAACGTATTTAAGCGAAGTTCAAATTTTCTCCTTCCATTCGATTGCACGTCATTGCACTGTTTGCTTATCCAAGATTCATGTTTGTCCCCTCTTGGTCACGGAATTAGAGGCAAACGCAATTTTATGTTTGCACGCCGAAGTTCAAATTTTAAAAATTTTCCTTCCTGCATAGGGTTGTACGTTCTTTGTACCGTTTGTGACTCGAATTTTTCGTTTCTTTCCTCGGTTACTAAAAAAAATTATGAGGATGGCCACTATTTTTCCTTTTTTTTTTTGTCTCAAGGTTTTAAACTTAATTCTTGTGAAATTCTTGGAATATTTCCAAATCTATACATATGTTAAAAAACCCATTCTGGCTTAGAGCAGCTGCCTTCCATCTTTTTGCCACAATATTCAATCTAATAGGTATACAAGCTTCTCCCAATTGCTACTCGCATTCAAAAAATTCGAAGAAGCAGGAAAATTACGGTTCCAGTGCTCGAAAATAATTTCTTTATTTTTCCAACACTAACGCATGAAGCCGATTGTTATAATTTCTTCATTCAGAAAATGCTAAGTAAGAGTACACACCTAAAATATTTTGGCCTTCTGAAAACTCCAAAATATGTTGTTCTCTACCCCAGAATATGATTGAAAATCTTGAGTCCACCAATAGTTCTTTTAAGGAAGGAATTCGAGAAACTTCGTCACGTTAAACCAACATCAAGATTCTCAATTAGAAACAGTTATATAGATTACCTTCAGAAAACTCCAAATTTTTCGGATCAATTAAGTGGTTCCAGCCAAGCTATACAAAGGAAAATATTTTTTGTACAAACAGCCCGAAGAAAGCAGGAATGAAAGTGAGAAAAAATTTTGCAAAATTTGAACTTTGCCGGACATCTTCATATGTGTAATAATGTTTTACACTTCTTCATCATTTTGTATTATTTTTGTTTCAGTTTGTTCTATTTTGCTGAACTGATGTGAATACAGAAGCTGTTTCTGCGATTAGGCTTTGGGAACAACATTGAACTCAGTGAACTCACAATTTTTAATCTTACAATAGTCATTTATCATGAGTGTAATTCATAATTTTAAGATTATATATAATTGACTTTGTAAAAAATATATATTTTTAAACATTTTTTACTACGAACTGGAATATCAAGATTGATCTATGGTTATAATGTATATGATAGAATAATTTGATTGAATTTATTTTTATCAAAGAACTACACTTACACTGGAACCTCAAACTTAATCCAGCTTCGGGCTTGGGTATCGACGGCCTTGGAAAGAGTTCGAGTGAGCTGAAA
>WSXT02207737.1:0-11955 GCA_011762715.2 Neuroterus valhalla
CTAACGAATCCAGTGATACCAAAAACTAATTTTTCATAAAAATGTCACTTATGTATCTTTTTAGTTTGTACGGCAGTGTCCATATGTAGATTTATGCTAATCAGGTTGTATCTCTTGAGGAGTACAAAATTAATAGACGCATTGCGCCCAGGCCAGGCCTAAAGTGACGTTGATGGGCGCTTCGCTCGTAAAAGTGACCTACTGGTAGTAACTTGTACGTGTACATTTCCGAATTCCCATGTGTGGATGTTTAAAGTAAAACGTAAACATTACTTGTTTACTACGGAAAAACCTCTGTGATGACGTCAGATCAACCCACCTACTCCCATCTTCTAACTTTTATAACGTAGATTCGAGCCTACGATCTATTTTTGGAAAAGTTAAGACTTTATTACGCTTTACTTCCATTCGAGCAACAATTTCTGGAAGAAGATATTGAACTTGGCAGAAAATGCGAGACTTGCTTTATTCTTGGGGCAGATGAGGCCAATTTCTTGATCAGCTGAGGCCCAGTTTTGAATGAATGGAGGCTAATGATTGGCTCTGACCTGATCTCCGATTTATAAAGCCTTTTTCATTCCCTGTTAGAACCTTGACTTGTCCTTGACCCATTATTTAGAGAGTTCAGGCCCTTTGTCAGATCAGCGAAGCCCATTTTTGGATCAGCTAAGGCCCATCTGTGGACTAGCTAGGGCCCCTTTGTGGAAAATCTAAGATCCATCTTTGGATCAGGTAAGGCCCATTTTCGGACGCTCTTAAGCTTGTCTGTGGACCAGCTAAGGAGCCTATGTGGACCAGCTAAGGACCATATGTGGGCCAGCTGAGGCCCATCTGTGGACTAGTTAGGGCCCCTTTATGGACCAGCTGAGGCCCATCTTTGAACCAGATTAGGCTCATATTTGGACCAGCTAAGACCCATCTGTGGACCAGCTAAGACCAATCTTTGGAACAGCTAAGGCGCATTTTTGGACCAGCCAAGGCCCATCTTTGGACCAGCTAAAGCCAATTTTTGGACTAGCTAAGGCACATCTGTGGACCAGCTAAGGCCCATATTTGGACCAGCTTAGGCCCATCGTTGGACCAGCTAAGACCCATCTTTGGGCCAGCTAAGGACCATCTGTGGACCAGCTGATGCCCATCTGTGGACTAGCTAGGGCCCGTTTGTGGGACTTTAAGACCCATCTTTAGACAAGGTAAGGTCCCTCTTTGGACGCTTTTAAGCCTGTCTGTGGACCGGCTAAGGACCATATGTGGACCAGCTAAGGCCCACCTTTGGACCAGTTAAGACCCAACTGTAGACCAGCTAAGGTCCATATGTGGACCAGCTAAGGCCCATCTGTGGACTAGCTAGGGCCCTTTTGTGGACCAGCTGAGGCCCATCTTTGGATCAGATTAGGCCCATATTTGGACCAGCTAAGACCCATCTGTGGACCAGCTAAGGCCCATCTTTGGAACAACTAAGGTGCATCTCTGGACCAGCCAAGGTCCATCTTTGGACCAGCTAAAGCCAATCTTTGGACTAGCTAAGGCCCATCTGTGGAACAGCTAAGGCCCATAT
Organism: Neuroterus valhalla; assembly: GCA_011762715.2. Lineage (NCBI taxonomy): Eukaryota > Metazoa > Arthropoda > Insecta > Hymenoptera > Cynipidae > Neuroterus > Neuroterus valhalla. The sequence goes on from WSXT02207737.1 coordinate 1,559, forward strand.
TTGGATCAGCTTAGGCCCATCTTTGGACCAGCTAAGACCCATCTTTGGGCCAGCTAAGGACCATCTGTGGACCAGCTAAGGACCATATGTGGACCACCTAAGGCTCATCTTTGGAACAGCTGAGGCCCATATTTGGACCAGCTAAGACCCATCTTTGGGCCAGCTAAGGACCATCTGTGGACCAGCTAAGGACCATATGTGGACCACCTAAGGCTCATCTTTGGACCAGCTGAGGCCCATATTTGGACCAGCTAAGACCCATCTGTGGGGCGGCTAAGGCCTATCTTTGGACCAGCTAAGACCCTTCCTCTGATCAACTTAATTCTATCCTTGGAACAGCTATGTTCCTTCTCTGGATGAACAGAGACCAAAGCTTGACCTAGCTCGGGCCTATCATTTGTCCAGCTGAAGCCCGACCGTTGCTATTCTTTAGCCCATCTTCGTATCAGCTAATACCCATTAGGGTGGTCCAAGAATGCATTAGCAAATTTTGTTTCCGAATTTTTATGCAAAACGCCCGGAAATTTGTTTGAATCCACACAAAAAAACGCATTTTTTTCTTTAAACAACTTATATTTAGAGGTGGTGCGAGCCTCATGAAGTTTAGCACGTATTTTCCATAAGAAAAAAAAGACGTTTTTGTAAATTTTATCCAAAATTCTCAATATTAGGTAAATCGAATTCGAAGCTCACCGTTTCTCTTCACAATTAGTCACAGAATGCGAATAAAATATTACTTTTCAAATATCACCCCCACAAGTCTGTTTTATAGGGTCCCAAAAAACCTCAATAAGTGCATAAATCGGTTTTTCGAGTTTTTGGCGCTATTTATGATTTTTTTTAGTTTTTTAAACCCAGATTGTTTCAAATACATGAAATGCTATCAATTAAATCAATACAATCTAATTCATTCTACTTGAATTTTATTCAAGTTCCATTCAATGCAAAGTTAAACATTTCAGAAAAAAACATAACTTTCAAGCACTTATTTAGGATAAAATGATTATAAACAATAATAAATTGTTTAAAAAAGCATGTTTGTTGAATCGCATCAATTATTACCTCACCAAGTGAAAAGTGGACAAAAACCTTAAGAGTTTAGGAAAGACCGCAACTTTTTAACACTAATCTACGAGAAAAAAGCCATGAACAATTATAACTTTGTTTAAACAATTATCTTTTTTAAATTAAATTAAATATCAACTCGCTTCAAGCGGAAAGTGGGCAAATAGTTAAAAATTTCAGAAAAAAAACCGCAAGTTTCTATCATCAAGCAAAGAAAATATTAAAAGCAATGATAATAAATTGTTTGCACAATTATTTTCCAACATTAATTAATGATTACTTCTCATCTAATTGAGAATTGATAAAAAGTTGAAAATTTCAGGAAAAAACCGCAACTATGTAGTATTAATCTAGAAGAAGATATGTAGCTATAAACATTTACAATTTTTTTAAACCATCATTCTTGCTAAATTAAATAACATAAAATGATTACTTGCTTTAAGTGAAAAGTGTACAAAAAGTTGGAAATTTCAGAAAAAAATGCAACTTTGTAGCATTATTTTAAGAGAATATTGTAATAATTACTAAGAAACTGTCTGAACAATGATTTTTTTAAACTTCAAATCACTATAATCTCGCTTTGACTGAAACGTTGAAAATAAGTTGAAAAATTCAGAAAAAAACCTTGACTTTCTAACCCTTTTCTATAAGAAAGTTGATAACAAAAATAATGGATTTTTTAAACAATTAAAATAAACAATTAACTATCAGCATAAAGTAGTATTTCGTGTAATTGAAACAATCTGCATTAGAAAACCCGACAAAAACATAATTTTGTCACTTATGGGGGTTTTTTGGGACCCTATTAAACAGACCTATGGGGGTGATATTTGAAAAGTAATATTTTATTCACATTCTGTGACTAATTGTGAAGAGAAATGGCGAGCTTCAAACTCGATTCACCTAATATTGAAAATTCTGAATAAAATTTATAAAAACGTCTTTTTTTCTTATGGGCAATACGTGTTAAACTTCATGGGGCTTGCGCTACCTCTAAATATTATTCTTTTCAACAAAAAAAACATGCGTTGATTTTTGTTGATTCGAACAAATTCCCGGGCGTTCTGCATAAAAATTCGAAACAAAAATTTTTTGGACCACCCTAATACCCATCCTTTGACAACCTGAGGCCCATCTTTTAAGAAACGAGAGCTAAAGCTTGGCCCGGACCGAGCGGCCCCCTCTACCCTCACCACTTTCGAGTAGACACGGCAACTGACGGTAGCAATTCCTCCCGAGTTCAGCTAAACGAATGTTTACGTCGCGTAGCGGTTCAGCTAAACGGAAGTATTCTGTATTTGATCCCATCTCATACACAATAATAATGGCCCTACTCGAAGAAAAATTTGAAACAGAAGATCGAAACAAAATTCAGGATGGAACAGAATTAAAGAGAATTTCAATATAAAATAAAAAGGGAAGTTTGAAGTGGGGAGAAAATAAAGCCTTTGAGTACCATAAAGAGGGAACTGTTAATGGGGTTGAGAGGGGAATAGAATAATGGGTGGTGGAGAGCAGAGGCGTTTGGTAATATGAATATACATGCCTTGAAACGCAAAATGTGTCTACTGTCTACTCGTGGCACATTGTGTACTTTTACTCTCAGGAAACAGTACCCATAAAAATATTAGCATTTTACTGTCCAAGTCTTTCACTCTCCAAGAAAGCTCAGTGAAGGATGAAGAGGAACTGCTCTTCCTGATACAAGTTTTTGACCCCTTTCTCCAACTTTTAAATTTAATTATAGATATAGTTCGTTAGTTATAGATAGTAAAAAAAAACCTCATTTACTGATCAGAATCAGTAAATGTTTATGAGTTTTATGACGTCGAGCAATCCTTCGGTTGTAGATTATTTTGGTTGACTGCCAGCTCATTTCTGAATCATGAAGTAATTATCGGCCAATTACTGAGTACTGAGCTATTTATTGAATTATAAGTGCCCAGCAATTCCGTGATATGTAAACACCTGATACCAGTAATTGATAAATTGAGTTTAGTGTGTCATATCGTGGGCGAGAGCAACCTATTCATGTGTATAGACGTCATTTACATTAATTGTTTAATATGGTAGCTAGAGAATAGTGAAAATGAGCGAACTTGGGAGGGACCAAGTGGAGGCTGTTCCCAGAATACGATTAATCGCACAAGTAACGTCATTACGCAGCGATAATGGAATTTGCTCGAGGAAATGAGCCGTAGACAAAAGAGAACCTAGTCGTTCCATAATGGCTCATGTGGATGGAGAAAGTAGAATAGAGGTTTTGTTAGTCTAGGACGCAATGTATGAGCTGATTTCCTCTTTCAGAAGCAAGGAAGTCTGACCCGAAAATCACAAGTCTGAATAGATAAGAGGCGCTCAACGTGGGGAAAATCTGTTTGATTCCAGATTACGTACCGTCTTTTACCCCTTCTTGTCCACTCTCACTATGTACATAAGGGTGGTCCAAAAATGCATTAGGAAATTTTATTTTCGAATTTTTATGCAAAATGCCCGGGAATTTGTTTGAATCCACAAAAAAAAATTCATTTTTTTTTTCTGAAAAAAAAAATATATTCAGATGTGGCCCCATGAAGTTTAACACTTATTTCCCATAAGAAAAAAAAGACGTTTTATTGAATTTTATGCAGAATTCTCAGTATTAGGTGAATCGAATTCGAAATCCAACATTTCTCTTCACATTCAGTCACGGAATGAAGTGAAAAAATTAGTTTTTCGAGTTTTTGGCGCTAAATATGATTTTTCTGCGGTTTTTTAAACGCAGATTGTTTCAAACACATGAAACACTGCTTTATACTAATAATAAGATGTTTATCAAAATTTTCAAAACAATTTATTATTGTTTTTAGCATCTTTCTCTTAGAAAAGGGTTAGAAAGTCAAGGTTATCTCTGAATTTTTCAACTTATTTTCAACTTTTCAGTTAAAGCGAGGTAATAATCAAATAAAGTTAACAAAAATAATTGCTAAAGCAATTCATTATTAATTATGACAATATTTTAGAATAATTCTACAAAGTTGCGGTTTTTCCTGAAATTTTCAAGTTTTTGTCCAGTTTTCACTCAAAGTAAGTAATTATTTAATATAATATAGTAAAAATAATTTTTTAAAACAAATTTTAAATGTTTATAGCTATCTTCTTCTGGATTATTAATAAATAGTTGCGGTTTTTCTCGAAATTTTCAACTTTTCATCACTTTTCAATTAGATTAAAGTAATAATTCATGAAGAAAGAATAATTGTTTAAACAATTCATTATCATTCCTAATAATATTTTCTTTGCTTAATGATAGAAACTTTTTTCTGAAATTTTGAACTTAGCTTCACCTTTTTAGTTGTGAAAGAATAATAAATATACATTAGAGAGATTCATATTTTAAATAGTATTGTATTGTTTTAGGTAAATTATTTTTGTTCTTTTCCCGATGTTCAAAAAAATTTATATGAAACAAAAAAGCTGAATTCATTCAGTGAAATTTGAATTCCGAATTTTCTACTAAAATTATGGATCTCCAACGCAAAAATTGAATTTTTAATCAAAAATATAATGGTTGATATTTGAATAAACCAATTTCATTTTAAATAAAAAACAGTCTAATTTAACCAACATTTAAGGCAATTCAATCTCATTGAATTTCATTCCAATACCATTCAATGCAAAGTTGAACATTTCAGAAAAAACCACAACTTTTTAGCACTTATTTAAGAGAAGATGGTTATAAACAATAATAAATCGTTTGAAAAAGCATGTTTGTTAACTCGCAATAATCATAACCTCACATAGTGGAAAATGGACAAAATGTTAAAAATTTCAGAAAAAAAAGACAAGTATGTAGTATTAATCTAGAAAGAGATAGCTTTAAACAAATCTAAGAGAAGATAGCCATAAATAATCATTACTTCTTTACACAATTTTTTCTGTTGAACTAAATTGAATATCAACTCACTTCAAGTGAAAAGTGGGCAAAAAGTTGAAAATTTCATAAAAAACCGCAAGTTTCTATCATTAAGAAAGAAAATATGATTATTATATTATTAAATTATTATTGTAATTAGCAATACATGGAATACTACTTTATACAGATAATAAGATGTTTATTTTAATTATTTGAACATTTTATTGTTGTTCTTAGCAACTCTCTTTTAGAAAAGGGTTAGAAAGTCAAGGTTTTTTTTTCTGAATTTTTCAACTTATTTTCAACGTTTCAGTTAAAGCGAGGTAATAATCAATTAAAGTTAGCAAAAATAACTGTTTAAACAATTTCTTATCAATTTTAACAATATTCTCTTAGAATAATGCTACAAAGTTGCGGTTTTTTCTTGAAATTTTTAACTTTTTATCACTTCTCAATTAGATTAACGTAATAATTAATTCATGATAAAAGAATAATTTTTCAAACAATTCAATATCATTGCTAATAATATTCTCGTAGAATCAGACCACAAAGTTGCGGTTTTTTCTGAAATTTTCAACTTTTTGCCCACTTTTCACTTGAAGTGAGTTAATATTCAATTTAATTTAACAACAATAATTGTTTCAACGAATTATTATTGTTTATAGCTATCTTCTCTTAGATAATGGTTGATGTCCAAAAAAACAAATCTTCATTTCAAATGTAAAACAATTTAATTTAACCAACATTCAAATCAATTCAATCTAATTGAATTTCATTCAAATTCCATTTAGTCCAAAGTTAAACATTTTTGGAAAAACCACAACTTCCTAGCACTTATCTAAAAGAGAATGATTATAACCAATAATAAATTATTTTAAATAGCAATAATAATTTAACAACAATAATTTAACTCGCAATAATTATTATCTTGAAAGGGATAAAAAGTTAAATATTTCAGGAAAAAAAACGCAACTATATAGTATTATTCTAGAAGAAGATAGCTATTAACATTTACAATTTGTAAAAACCATTATTCTTGCTAAATTAAATTGATTAATTACTTATTAAGTGAAAAGTGGACAAAAAGTTGAAAATTCCAGAAAAAAACTCGATTCACCTAATAACGAGAATTCTGGATAAAATATACAAAAACGTTTTTTTTCTCATGGGAAATACATGTTTAACTTCATGTTAAACTTAAAAAAAAAATAAATAAATAAGTTCATTTTTTTGTGGATTCTAACAAATTTCTGGGCGTTTTGCATAAAAATCCGAAAGAAAATTTTTTGGATTATTCTAATGTACATACGTACTAATCACCTTTATACAGTGTGTCCAAAAATTCCCGGGACGGTTGGAGATTTCCTCAGGTAAAATATTTTTCAAAAAAGTGAAGGTCATGCCTAGAGTAAATTTCAACGGAGAATTCAATGGTGACCTTCATTTTGACCTTTAAGTTGACCTTCATGGCTTTTGGAAGGTCAACTTTGTTTTTCTAAATGGAAACTCCCTTTTTTTACATTTGCAATCGATAGAGCGCGAAATTTTAAGTTCAGGTACGTACCCAAGTCATAGGTCAATTGCAACGTTCAAGGTCAGTTAGAGCAGCCCAAAGGGAACAGAATTCACTACGTCCACGTCGTTGTTCCTGGGTAATGCTAAACGTAAACGTAAACTGCTTGGAAAAAACCTTGAAAAAACCTTGAAAAAACCTTGAAAAAACCTTGAAGATCATCACCAAGATCAATTTAAAATAACTTCCAACTGACCTTGAATGTTGCAATTGATTTGGGTACGTACCTGAACGTAGAATTTTCCGCTCTATCGATTTCAGATGTAAAAAAAGGGGGTTTCCATTTTAAAAACAAATTCGACCTTCAAAAAGCCATCAAGGGCAACTTCAAGGTCAAAATGAGGGTCACCATTGAATTCCTCGTTGAAATTTACTATAGGAATGACCTTCACTTTTTTGAAAAATATTTTACCTGAGGAAATATCCAACCGTCCCGGGACTTTTTGGACACCCTGTATATTAATGTTTATTATTTCAAATAATAATAATTTGCCAGAACTCCCAGTAAAGGCATATTTGATGTTCTTTTCTGGTAAGGATAACGATAATTCTGGTTGGTAAAACTACTTTTGTTGGTTGATGCTTGACAGAGGTTCGAGGTAGGGGAGCTCAGGGATGGCTAGTAAGATGACTTACATAAAATCGAATTGAGGGCCTGGAAATCTCTCCTTGGAAGCATAAAATTGGGAGCTAGATTTTGTAAATTTATATTTTATAGATCCATTTTTTGTATAAATCTATATTTTATAGCTATACATATATCTACTTACATTTTCCTACCCACGAGAGAAGCTCTGTTCTAATTTCATGGCTGGCGACCATCGGGGTTGATAAGCCGGCGAAGGGTATTCGGTTTCCCTAATCTCTCGTTGACATCGATTGGCTTTGCCAAGGGAATCAATGCGCGAGAAAACGGTTTTCCGTTATCATGGTTAAAACACTGGTATGCATGGGTCGTTCTGACGAATCTGACCGGGCAGATATGTACATATGTGTACCTCTATATTTATATCTGACTATATGGTTTCAGGGGATTCGGACTTGTTCGAAGGATTTGTGCTCTCGCGATATTGCCGGCTACCTTTATGCGAATATTGTGTAACTCTGATAACGCGTTACAGATTTCTGGTTTTGAAAGGATTTCCGATTCTCGTGAATTTTTATTTACATACGTATGCGATTTTTACATCAGTCTTAACGTTTTCCATTTCCTGGTTTTTCTTTTCTGCGTTTTGACTGTTCTTTACCTTTTCTGTTCCGACTTTTTATTTTATTTTTCTTTGTATTCGTTTAATTTTAAACCATGTGTTTCTGTAAAAAAAGGACCGCCTTTATTTCTCCCCTGGGATTTGAGCCCAGCACCCTTAGTTATCCAGACGGATGCTCTACCAACTGAGCTACGGAGACGTCCGCTGAAACGGATACATAAAATTATAGAATTTCATCCCTTGGACCAAAATTCTGGTACAAGCAATGACCAGACATGCGATTCAGGTCCAATGGACTGACTTTCTGGTCCAATGGACGACTTTCTGGTTTAATGGACCAGAAAGTGGTCCAAGCTTGGACTAGAAAATTTCCGAAAATTCTGGTCCAATTGGACCAGATTTTTGTTTACTGTTGCTTGGACCAAGATTCTAGCTTATAATTCCTAATCAATTTTAAACTATTTTTACAGGAATACTCTGAACTAGATTCTAGTGAGATTTATGAATTGGAATATGACTCGGAAATAATCAGAATCGTTACAAGGATGAAAACATCATTATTTCATGAAGGAAGTTTCAACTACTTAAAATTAGGAATATTTACCAAAGAGGGAAATTTTGAGGGGAATAGTTAAACTTCTGGGCTAGTATTCGAATTTTAGAACCGGAAATTAATTTCTAACCAAGAAGATCAATTTATTACCAAAAGGAAAATAATTTACTAAAAATATTCAAATATTCGACCTATAAGATTGGTTTTTGATCAAAATAAGTGATTTATGAGGAAACATTCTATTCTCTAATAAAAATTACGAATCTTAAACTAAAAAAGGGCATTTTTAACTAAAGAGTTCGAGGTTGCACAAAATGGTTTAATTTTCCACAAAAATAGTTGAACTTCCTATTGAAATTATAATTTTTATTACCAAATAAGTCAATTTTTTTTTGAAGTAGTTGGAGTTCAAACACAAAAAATGCATGGCCAACAGAACTGTTTAATTTTTAAGAGAATAAGTTTCATTTGTAACGAAGGAAAAGTATTTGCAAACCATTAGGACGAATTTTCAACAAAGTAGATCATCTTTGAATTAAGCGGTTCCATTTCAACAAAAAAAGATTGAATTTCCGGAAACTGTGAATTTTTCAAGCCAAAAAACGAATTCTGTACCGTAACAGTTCCAACTTCCATCAAAATAATAGAATTTTAATAAAAAATAGTTGTAAACAAAAGAGATTATATGCGAGCAAAATAATGCATCTTCAACTGAAGTAGTTTTCATGAAAAATCAATTTTGAAATAAATACCAAAATTGTTCGTATAAACAATAGAAACGACTTTCATGTTAAATAAAATATAACATTTCTATTTTATTATCGTGTTTTTGAATCTGAAATTTCGACCGGTTTCCGTTTATTGCAGGAGTAGGCGGCTGGTCTGACCGTAGTCCACGCGAGAGGAAATCAATCGCGTTGGATTCAAATATGAACAGTTGAATCTTCGAATCAAGTAGTTTCATTCTAACCAAATGAGACAGAATTTCAGAAAATTGTGGAATTCTCAAACCGAAAGACGAATTCTGTATCAAAACAGTTTTAACTTCTAGTCGAATAATTAAGGTATAATAAAAAATAGTTGCTTAAGAGAAGAGATTGTTTTCAAGTGAAGTTATGCATCTTCAACTGAAGTAGGTTTCATAAAAAATTGATTTTCAAAAAAAAAAAATACAGAAAATATCCATATGAACATTAAAAATAACTTTTATGTCAAATAAAATATGATTTTTATATTTTATTATCCTGTTTTTGAATCCAAAGTTTCGACCGGATTCCGTTTATTGCTGGAGTAGTGGCGACTGGTCTGACCGTAGTCCACGCGAGAGGAAATCAGTCGCATAAGAAGATTCAAATATGAACAGTTGAATTTTTGAATGAAGGAGTTTCATACTAAACAAAAAAGATAGAATTACCGAAAATTGTGGAATTTTCAAGTCAAAAGATGAATTTTGTACCAAAAAAGTTTTAATAATTAGCCTAATAATAAAATTATAACAAAAAATAGTTGTGAACAAAAGAGATTGATTTCAAGGAAAGTAATGCATCTTTGACTGAAGTAGGTTTTTTGAAAATTCATTTTAAAAAAAAATAAAAAATACATATAAACAATAGAAACAACTCTTATGTTAAACAAATTATGATTTTTCTAAATATTTATCGTGTTTTTGAATCCAAAATTTTGAGCGCCTTCCACTTATTGCAGGAGTAACAAAACAATTTCAACTTTCAGTCGAATAATTGAATTATAACCGAAAATAGTTGTAAACGAAAGAGAATAATTTCAAGTTGAGTTGGTCATCTCCAACGGAAGTAAATTTTATAAAAAATTGATTTTGAAAAAAAGGACAGAAAATATCTACATTAACATTAAAAATAAATTTCACGTTGAGTGAAATATAATTTTTCTATTTTATTATCCTTTTTTTGAATCTAAAATTTCGACCGACTTCCGTTTATTGCAGGAGTAGTGGCGACCGATCTGGCCATAGTCCACGCGAGAGGAAATCAATCACGTAAGAAGATTTAAATATGAACAGTTGAATTTTTGAATGAAGGAGTTTCATACTAAACAAAAAAGATAGAATTACCGAAAATTGTGGAA
>WSXT02207737.1:21515-33484 GCA_011762715.2 Neuroterus valhalla
TTTCCACGTTGCCGTCTTTACCCCGACGCCCCCCCCCCCACCTCCTGAGTATTCTCGTGAGTGCTCTCACCTCAACGTAATGCTACCACCTAGATTATTCCCTCCAGCTTTAATCGAAGCTCATATATAATAATTAAATCAAATTCACTCAGATCTTCAAACATTTTTCTAATTATTAGGGGATTTTAGTTATCATTTATCTACATACTCTGAAGATGAATTTCATTAGATTTTGTTATCAGAGTGGAATTTATCATTTGATTTTTCCTTAGATTTTATGAATTTCAGATACCTATTACTATTACCATCTTCAACCAATTATAATTAGAGTTGCCTAAAAAATATTTTTAAGAAACAAGAAACCAAATGTTTCAATAAATAGTTTAATTTTTATCTAAGAGAGATCAACTCTGGCGCAGGAATATGATTGTGAATTTTTCGATTTAAAATAATTAACTTTTTACTATTTGAGATGGATTTTTGACCAGGAAATGAATTTTCAATATTTTCTAACAAAAAAGATGACTTTTAACTGGAAAAGTTGGATTGTTATAGATACTAGACTTCTCAATCATAAATAATTGACTTTCAAACATAAAATTAACTTTTAACCAAAATAGATTACATTTTTACGGAACGATGAATTTCCAATCCAAAAAGACGGATTTTCTTTCTAAAAAGACAAGGTGAAAAAAAGTTTAATTTTTTACCCAAAAAAAATAAATTTCAGATCAGAAGAACTTTTAACGAAGTAGTTTTGAAGAAATCGATGATTTAAAAGTAAACGAACAAAATTCTCTGCGAGACAGTATTATTTTAACCCAAAAAAGATCAATTCTTGCGCAGAGATATGATAGTAGACTTTTGAATTGGGAAGAATTCATTTTCATTCATTAGGAATGGAAGTCTAACCAAAAAGATGAACTTTTTACCAGAATATGAATTTCCATTCCTAAAGGAAGCATTTCCTATCTATAAAGACGGATTTTTTCCAAAAAATTTGAATCAAAATTTTGTACTGAATGGTATTATTTTGTAACCAAAAAAGATAAATTCTTGCGCACAAATATGATAGTAGACTTTTTGAGTGGAGAAAATTCATTTTCAATCATTTGAGAATTATGTCTTACCAAAAACAAAAATTTCTTCAGTTGAATTTAGTCCAGTTTAATTTTTGATCCCAAGATATGAATTATGACCTGAAAATTTGATACTAGACTTTTGAATTTGAAAAATTATTTTTTACCATTAAAGATCAATTTTCAACCAAAGAAGATCACTCTTCTACTAAGAGATTAAATTTCAATCCAATAATGCAGGATTTTCTATCTGGAAAGACTTTTCATCAAAAATTGAAATGATAACATTTTTAAGGAAGAAAGAAAACGAATGTCCAACAAAATATTTTAATTTTATACCAAAAAAGATGACTTCCTAACCAAAGGATATAACTTTTCCATAAAAAATTACCTTTTTGATGAAATAGTGAAAGATAAATTTCTAAAAACAAAAAAAAATTTATAGCAAGAGATTAATTCCCAACCCAATGAGATGACTTTTCTACAAAAAAAGATGAATTTTCAAATTCAATACTTCGATTGTTAAAAGAAAGCGAACCTTTACAAAAATTAAAATTTTTTGAAAAAAATAGATAAACTCTGGCCCAAAACTATAATAGTAGACTTTTTTACTAGAAATAAGTAATCTTCAACGATAAAAGATTAATTTTCAATCCATAAGGACGGATTTTCTATCTAAAAAGACGAATGTTTAACAATACAGTTGAATTTTCTACCAAGAATGAAAAGGAATGTCCAACAAAATATTTGAATTTCCTACCAAAAAACAGCCATACCCAGATTAATAAACCAGTTCCCGTTCGGTCCCTGAAGTTAAGCAGCGTTGGGCGCGATTAGTACTTGGATGGGTGACCGTCCAGGAATATTGCGTCCTGGATTATGGCTTGATGGTACAAAAAAAAACAACGAAAAATGGATTCGTCTTATATTTTAGCGTTGAGAATGAAAAAATTTCGGATTATTTCAAATTGAGAACTAGACATCTATTTGGTTGAAAATCCGAATTTTTTGGTAGAAATTTATCTATTTTTTTGTTATCCAATTATGTCCATAAGAAATTGAACCCATTCATCAGAATTTTTGTTGTTGAAAATTCTTCTTTTAAGCTTAGGAATCAAACTGTTTGCTTGAAAAAAACGTCTTTTTGGGTCAGGGTTTTTTATATTTTCATAGAAAATTCAACTGCTCGTTTTGAATGTACTTTTTTGTTGAAAACCCATATTTTTATGTGGAAAATTCAACTGTCTGCAGAAAATTGGCATTTTTGCCTTGAAAATTCAACTTTTTCGTAGAAAATCTTTTCGGATTGAAAATCCTATCATTTGTAGAAAATAAAACCATCTAGTTAAAGAAATTCAATTCAATCGAAAATTCCACTATATGGTTTGCAATTTCTTTTCTCTCTTAACTAAGAATTCCTTCTGGATTTAAAATTTATCTTTTCATTTAAACATTCATCACTGTGGTTTAAAATTCAATTATTTTGATAGAAATACATTTTTTTTACTCAACTATTTTGTCAAAACTTGAATCTTTTCCTTTCATCGAAATTTAACCATCTTGTTTAGCATTTTCCTTTCGAGTAGAAAATACATTTTTCAATCGAATTAAAAATTCAAACCAATTTTTCCTGTTGAAATATTAGACCATTCAGATGAAATTTCATGTTTGTGAGTTGTGGATGGAACAATTTGGTCAGAGAGTAACTTTCTCAAAATAAAAAAATTAAATTATCCGGATGAACATGAATTTCGAAATTTTGAAATTCCCATCTTAACAATTTGATCAATTTCAAATTAGAGTGTTTCCAAACTTTGTTGCTTCAAAATTTACAATTTAAATTTAGAATAAAATGAAAGATTCTTCTTTTCAGAAGTTAATATTTTCAAAGTTGAAAAACTTGCTTGCCACTGCATTTCTTGTAAAAAAAAAATTTTTACAACCATTCGCAGCAGATAAAAATGTTTAACATTTTTATGGACAATTTTCAGTTCTGACAGCTTATAAAATATATTTTCAACCTTGACCTAAAATATTCTATTTTGAACTCAGTATCTCTTCAAACGAGTGTTATCTATTTCGTGTGCTGGCTTCTCGAATCTTGAAAACTTTCTAGAAGCACAGATGACGAAGTTCAAAACACACGAAAAATTGATAAATAAATAACAATACTTCTTGAATTCACATCCATAACTATATTGAAAGTATTTCCGAAAAGAAGTTGAGGCTATTGAAATAAATAACAGAAAATTATTTCAATAATTATCATAAGAGCAGTAAAATATTTTCATTCAACGTGCAATTTTATGCGGATCAAGGATCCGACTAAGGATGGGAAACCATAAGTATTAAAACTATTTTATTATCAATAAAAATTTTTGATGATCGTTACACATAAAAATTTCTTCTCCATTTTACGTTCACGTTTTAGTGATTAAAACTTTTGTTTGCTGTTTTGGTTGTTCTGCCTAAAAGCATAAAAGCTCTTTCTCGAAAGTGCTAAAACAGGTTTTACAGACGAAATTCCATACAATTTTTATTTTATTTTCAGGTTTCTGAATATTTTTCGAATGTTTCATCTTTAAATAATTTCAATGAATATAATAATATTAATATAATAATATTTTATATGAATAATAATATTTTAATTATTGATCAATAGTTTAATCAAATACAACTTTCTGTAAAAAAAGGGCTGCCTGTCTTGTTCCACTAGGATCCGAACTGAAGACCTTTCATTATCCAAACGAATGCGAGACCCACTGAGCTACGAAGGGGTTGAAAATCCTCTCCGTAGCTCAGTTGGTAGAGTATTTGTTTGGATAACAAAGGGCCCTGTTATTAAACGTTTCCAGTTTATAGAAGGGTAATTGTGAAATTTTTATATATATTCATATATCATAATTAATAATATCTCGGCGATTTTCCGGCAGAAAATTGGATTTCACATTTTTTTGAATTAATGAAAAATTGTAAAAAGTTGTTGAGGGTTTCAGGACTTCATAGGGAGTGCAAAAAATGTTTGGAAATTTTCAAATTGCTATATATGGGAGGTTCTTTGAGTAATTTCAGTAGTAAAAAAGTAGCATATGGTCTTTTCCCAGCTTGGGGACCAGACTGCAGGAGACTGGTGCCCCCAGTGGTATAATAATGGCGAGTATAAGGATAGACTGATCTGATTATTTTCTGAAAGGGATCGTCAGAATTTGAGTGAATTGTGTTCCGAAAAAAATTGAAAGTTTCGGATATAATTAGTCTTAAGGGATGGTTTGAATATCAGTGTACTGAAAGTGTTCTTTGTGGTCTTGACACACAAAGGGTTCCCTCCATGTTCGCGTTATTTGCTCTCTCGATTCATTTCCAATGTCTATCCAATTTTCACAGGGTATTGGAGATTTCATACGAATGCCTCTTCGGGTCGAGAGGCTCTGCTTTATTTGCAACGGTAAAAAGCAAATGGGAATATCCCAGATATAAGCATTTCGATGCACAACGAAAGTTTGAATCAGATTTCGATACACTTTATAGGTTGATATCTGCAAAGGCCTAAAATTTGGCCTGTGGCATAAATTTCAAAAGTTTAAATTTGTTAGAAATACTATTCCAGAGTTGTTATTTCGAAATTTTTAACCAGTAAACTTACCGATGTGTATCAAAACATTTTTGTGCCGGCTAAACGTGCTTCCACTAACAATTACGCACTGCGCGACGTACCTTGCGGGTTTTTGTCTTGCTTAGTGGGAATCAAGTGGGACAGAAGAAGACCAAGTGTAAACTTAGAGCGTCACCGTTTCACTGGGAGCGTCACCGCTCTCCCACTTCACAACGCGTGTATAGGAGTTTTGCTCCAAAAATGAGAAAAACGGTTCAAATAATTACCAGAAAATAGAAAGAAAGAAACATATGGGGTAAACATGGAGGAGGAGTTATTTGTCAAACTATCGCGGCAGGTGTAAGAGTTGATTGGCAGGGGGTGGGTTAAGTAAACTTTCATGGAACTTCACCGTCGCGGCAGAAACTCTCATATTTCGCGACACACCCGTAGGGAACAAAGCGACAGTTTCACCATAGGTTACGAAGTTTGTAGAGAAGCCGGAGAAATCTAGTTTTTTCTTTCTTTTTTTCCTCTCAGTATAGAAGTAGTCCAAGTTGGTCACTCACCCCTCTGGAAGTTGGCTTCTCTTGTTTTCTTCAGTAGGTCGCAACTCAAGCAAGTTAAGGCAATATTTTTCTAAATCCCTGCTTATTAGCTTATTTCTTGGTGACTCTGGCAGCAATAATATTACGGTTATTAAAGCTCACAAACTATCGAGCATCGAACTTTGAGGGCACTCAACCCAGAATAACATTTTGCTAGATAGATGAGATTCAAGTTGCGAAATTTTGAAATTATTGGTAGATATATTTTCCATACACCAGAGCGCTGTCCATAAGGCAAGGACTACAGTCACGCTGTTGGCCGATATGTCTGACTCACTGATGCACTTAAACGTAATGTTTTTGAGGATAGATTTCTTTGTTCTTATTGAAGTCAGCTTCGAAATGTAGCATCTTAATGACAGTTATAGTGAGCACTAGGGTGGTTCAAAAAAGTTTTTTTCGAATTTTCATGCAGAGCGCCCGGAAATTTGTTCGAATTCACAAAAAAGTAGATACATTTTTTTTTGTCTCGAAAAAAAATATTTAGAGGTGCCGCAAGCCCCGTGAAGTTAACCACGTATTCCCCATAAGAAAAAAAAAGGTTTTGTAAATTTTATTCATAAATCTCAATACCAGATGAATCGAGTTCGAAATTAATCACTCTTCCTCACAATTGGTTACAGAATGCGAATAAAATGTTTTTCCTTAAATATCATCCCCATAAGTCTGTTTTATAGGGTCTCGAAAAAACCCCATAAATGAAAAAATGGGCTTTTCGAGTTTTTGGAGCTAATTGTGATTTTTTTCTGCGGTTTTTTTTTTAACACAGATTGTAACACATCATTGCTTTTGATATTTTCTTTGCTTAATGGAGAAAACTTGCGTTTTCTTCTGAAATTACCAACTTTTTGTCAACTTTTCACTTGAGGTGAGTTAATATTTAATTCCATTTAACAAGAATAATTGTTTTAGCAAATTATTATCATTCATGGTTTTTTTTCTCTCAGATTAGTACTAAAAAGTTGCGTTTTTTTTTCTAAATTCTCAAGCTTTTTGTCCTCTTTTCTTTTATTGAGGTAATTATTCATGCTAGTTGATGAACATGCTTATTTAAACAATTGATTATCATTTATAACCATTTTTCCTTAGATAAGTGCTAGAAAGTTGTGGTTTTTTATGAACCGTTTAACTTTGCACTGAATGGAATTTGGATGAAATTTAATTAGACTGAATTGATTTCACTGTTAGTTGAATTAGATTGTTTTTTCTTCAAAATGAAGAAAAAAATTTTTTTTTTAAATATCAACCATTATATTTTTGATTAAAAATTTACATTTTTATGTCGGAAATTCATCTCTTCGGTTGAAGGTTGAACTACTTTCTCAAAAATTCAATTCTTGCGTTGTAGATCTAGAATCTTAGTAGAAAATTCGGAATCAAAATTTTTCTGAATGAATTCAGCCTTTTTTGTTTTAAATAATTTTTGTTGAACATTGGGGAGGTAACAAAAATAATTTACTAAAAACAATACAATACTTCCTAAAATATAATTATCTCTAATGTTTATCTATCATTTCTTCACAACTAAAGAGGTAAAGCAAAATTAGAGAGAAGATAGCCATGACCATTATTAATTTGTTTATTGAAACCATTATTTTTAAAAATTTAAATATAACCTCAATCCAAGTAAAAAGTGGGCGTAAAGTAAAAATTTCAGAAAAAACCGAAAGTTTCTATCAGTAGGAATTTCAGGAAAAAAACGGAACTATGCAGTATTAATCTAGAAGAATATAGCTATAAACATTCGCGATTTGTTTAAACAATTATTTTTGATAAATTAAATTCAATAATTACCCACTTCAAGTAAAAAGTGGACAAAAAGTTGTAAATTAGAAAAAAAAACGCAACTTTGTAGTATTATTCTAAGAGAATAACGTTATGAATAATAACAAATTGTTCAAACAATTACTATTAATAACTTCAATTGATTATTACCTCGCTCTAACTAAAACGTTGAAAATAAGTTGAAAAATTCAGAAAAAACCTTGACTCTCTAACCCTTCTCTGAGAAAAAGTTGCTAAAAACAATAATAAATTGTTTAAACAATTTGAACAAACATTTAATTACCAGAATGAAGTAGTATTTCCTGCATTTAAAACAATCTGCGTTGAAAAAACCGCAAAAAAATCATCATTAGCGCCAATAACTCGAAAAACCCATTTTTTCACTTATTTTGAGACCCTATAAAACAGACATATAGGGGTGATATTTGAAAACTAATACTTTATTCGCATTCTGTGACCAATTGTGAAGAGAAATGGTTAATTCCGAACTCGTTTCATCTGATATGGAGATTTTAGAATAAAATTTACAAAAACGTCTTTTTTTCTTATGAGAAATACGTGGTAAACTTCACGGGGCTTGCGGAACATCCGGATATATTTTTTTCAAAACAAAAAAAATTCATTTTTTTTATGGATTCGAACAAATTTCCGGGCGTTTTGCATAAAAATTCGAAAAAAAACTTTTGTAATGCATTTTTGGACCACCCTAGTGTTCAAGCTACGAAGATTTCAATTCTTTCAATGATTGGTAGATGTATTTTCCATACACCAGAGCGCTGTCCATAAGGCGAGGACTGCAGTCACGCTGTTGACGGATATGTCTGACTCATTGATGCAGCTACCGCCCTTGAGTGCCAGACGGTTCCCCATTATCGTGGGGCAGCATATAGATAGCTGCCTCATTAATTTGTTAATTATTTTTCTTGAGAATAGATTTTTTTTTCTTAGTTAAGCCACCTTCGAAATGTAGCATTTTAATGACAGTTATAGTTAGTACTATTTCGACGGGAAATGAGTAAAGGTTTCGAGTCCTTAATTACTTTTCAGAGTCTCGGGATCCATGGATTCTTCAAAAAGTAGGTATTCGCAAGGGAAAGAACAAAGACCTTCAAGATCCTGTATTTCGCCTTCTAGTTAGGATCTAAAATCACTGTTTCAAGATCCAGTTTCCAGGATCCAGGATCCAAGTTACCCAGTCTCTCGAGATCAGGAGAGTCTGTGATGACGAGAATCTGATCCTTTGCCAATTATTGCTCAAGTTTCTAACGTACTTGTAATTAGTGGCTTGCTAGGTTCTTGGACCGTTAACCAAAGGCTCTTTATTTTTATGTAACACTCAAACGAGATTTGTCTTGGAAAAATTATCTGAAATTATTCTAATTTTTGATAGAGCGTTCTAATAATATACAATTTATTATACCTATTCTCTCATTAAATCCCGTTTAGGGAACTCTTTTGCTTCCATCAAAAGAGTTATGTTCGGTCTTTGTGTTGTAAGCTGAGGAGGGCACCAGTCCCCTGCAGTCTGGTCTTCAAGATAGGACAAGGCTACTACTAGCCTACAACTGAACTTTCTCAAAGTTTCCAACCTCTAAAATGTAGCAATTTCAACATTTTCAAACATCCTCTATGAGCTTCCGAAACCTTCTATTATGTAATATTGAAACAATTTATAAAAAATGATTGAAAATAGCTGAAAGTGCTTCAAGGAGCCGAAAATCACTCATGATCAAATTTCATCCAAGTTGATTGGAACCGGTTAAAATTGATTAAATATCCAGAAAATGTGATTCTTATGCTTCCTCAAGATCTTCAACATTCCAAAGATAATTGTTTAAAATTCCCCTAATTCCGAAACTAGCAATTTAAAATTTTGCCAATGGGCTCTAATAATAATCCATCGATTTATCAGATTATTTTTCTGTCCAAATGTGTGTAATAAAGAGGTCGTTGGTCCCGAATAAAATGGCAGTGGTTTTCCATTATTACCTTCTGAACTTATATTACAGTATTTACTTCGGCTCTGCTCATCTTGGAAAGCCAAAATTATTCCAGGGCAGTGCAAAGTAATGAGAAAGCACTGGTTATCGACTGGCTTGAAGTAAATCTTGTTACTGGTCATTGGCTCGATCGAGTTGTTCCAAGAGAATGATAAAAAACTTTTGCATGTTGATCGAAAGATGGCTCCAATCCGAGTCACCATAAAAAACATCTTTCAGGATTAATTATGGTGTTATTTAATTTTCATTCAATCCATTTATAGAGGCTTTATGAACCTTCAGTTATTTATTATTATTATTATTATCATTTGGGTCAAGACCATAAGAGTCCTTGACGCTTGGGTAATCCTGTGTCGTCCCCGCGTATAGGCCTCAGCGTGACACCAAATCCCTCTCCATAAGGCGAGGACCGCAGTCACGCTGTTGGCTGATACGTTCACTAATGCAGTTACTGCCCCTGAGTGACAGACGCTTCCTCGCAAACGCAAGGATAATAATAATAATAAATAAATGATAATTATAAAGATTTTTCAGTTCTAATTACTTTTAAATTGGGAAGGTTTTCGATTCACTTGGTTTGATCTCGAGACTCTTTGCTTTGTCAGTTTTGGAATTTTGGATGAGCATAATTGAAAATATGAAAATTGCATGACATCATTACAACTCGGGGTTGAAAATTAAATTTCTCACGATTGATTTTTTAGCGTTGATAGCAATAATTATTTTTAAAATTTGCTTAAGTACATACGTTTCTCAAAGAAGCAAACATTCTAACTCGAAAATGAAATATATTATTTGAATTTTTTGAATTTGATTTCAGACTCCATAGTTCAAAATTCTCTCTAAACAGAGAAAATAGGCCTCTTCTCTTTTTACTGCAATTTTTAAAAATTTCAATCCTTTTTAGGAAATTTTTTTAGGTAACATTTTTCTCGAATTTATAGTCAAAATACATCGAAATTGCAAAGGAATAGTGGAATTTCAAACCAGAAAGATTATTTTTAACGAGAAAAGATGAATTATCAAACACGGAGTTGAATTTCCCCTTAAAAATATTATTTGAACAAAAAATATTATTTTTATACCAAAAGATGCATTCTTAATACAAAAAGATGAATTTTCAACGGAAGAGTTGAAGCTTTAACCAAATATGGCGTCTCTTAAATTTTTTAATTCTAGAAAAAACTTGGAAGAAAATTATTTTCCACCCGAAGAAAAAGAAAAATTTTCTAACTAGAACAAATGCTCATCCAAAAAGTTAAATTATTCATGAAGAAAGGCAAGTTCTCAGCATAATAGAATTGTCAAAAAAATACTGAAATTTTTCGCCAATTAGTAGAATTTTTACCCAAACAATTGAATTTTCAACCCAAGATGACTTTCTGACAAAATGATTAAATTTCTCACTCAACAGTAGAATTTTTACAGGAAAATATCAATTCTGGGCTAAGCCTAAGATAGCAGACTCCTTGATCGAAAAAAATTAACTTTCAAATTTGAAAGATGCAATTTCACTCAAAAAAAAAAAAAAGCTTTTTCACCAAGGAATGACTTTAAATTGAATTTTAAATACAAGAAAAACGAAATTTTTCGCTAAGCAGTACAATTTTTGAACAAAAGAGATGAATTCTCGACTGAAGATATGCTGGTGAACATTTTGATTTTGAAAGATGAACTTAAGAGAAGATAAAAAGATGGATTTTGAATCGAAATCGATTTTTTATTGAAAAGACGAATGTTCATAAAAAAGCAGTCTAATTTAAAAAAAAAACGAACTTCTCAATAATATAATTGAATTTGCTTCAAAATGATTAAATTTGTAACCTTTTTAATTGAAGAAAATAATTTTCAAACTGTGAAGATGATTATTTATACATAGGTTGAATTGTCGATGGAAGAATCAAATTTATTAATGATGAAATAATTTAAAAAATTACTTTCCAACAAAAGAGTTGAATCGTCACCAATATTATTAAATTTTTTATCAAATTCTAGAATTTTTAACGTTTTCAAATAAAAAGAATTTAATTTCAGTAAAGAAATTTTTTTTTTTTAAAGAAGATGATTCTTCGGAATAGTTTAATTTTCTCGCACACAGTAAAATTTCCGACCAAAAAAAATCAATTTTGAATAAAAAATAGGCGGTACTTCATAATGGTTTCTGTGGACGAGGACTTAATTATGATTTTAGTATGCCAATTTTTAGTAGTTAATTCTATATAATAACATCATCTACCAACTATGTCAAATACCCGAAAAAAAATTTTTTTTCCACAATATTAGAAGAATTTTTGGACCCAAACGATTCATCGCAAACAAACTTTTAATGCATAACTATAAATACAAAGTAAACATCCATTCTTTTGAAAAGAAAAAAGGAAAACGGAGTTTCATTTCCGGAAACGATACATCATATTTTTTGATAAGATATCACAAAAAAATTGTGAAAGTGACTCGTCGCAGGTCAGACTTGCTGCATGTGACTTGAATTATATTGATCCTTTCCTTATTTTTGCATCTAACGATATATATTTCTATTTTTTGGGCATTTTAAAGAAATATTCAAAATTATATCAAGATAAGAATTAAACATCGGTAATAATTTAATTATTAATTTAATTTATTGCTAAAGGTGATACTTGTCGCAGGTAAGACTTGCCACATGTGACTTGGATTATTTTAATTCTACTATTATTTTTGCATCCAACGATACATGTTTCAATTTTTGTGGACATTTTAGAGAAATATTCAAAATTCAATAAAAATCAGAATTAAACGTCGGTAATAATTCATTTATTAATTTAATTTATTGCCGCAAGTGATGCTAGTCGCAGGTCAGACTTGCCACATGTGACTTGAATTATTTTAATTCTACTATTATTTTTGCATCCAACGATACATGTTT
>WSXT02207738.1:0-18058 GCA_011762715.2 Neuroterus valhalla
CTTTATTAAACAAAGAATTTGGTTCGAACAAACAAACATTTGATTGACCATATAGCAATGCATTTATTTGGTTGATTTAAAGAAATTTTGGTTGCATCAACCAAACTTTTTTTTGAGTGTAAATTTCTGGAATGACGAACAGAAATGGGCCTAGAGTAATAAAAATTACGGCTTGAAATTTTCCTGTGTATATATGTTGTATATACTTACTGTAATCGACGGGATATTAGTGATGGTCTGATTAGGTTTCACTGGGTTCCTCCTAATCCGTGCAACGAATGTTGAACCATATGTAACTTCCCATAAAGCATAAGGAAGGTGCGTCTTATCTTAGTTGACTTCATGGTGGATGTGTATATAAGAAGAGGCATTCTATTGATAAGTTTTCATCTAATGAGCTCATGTTACATGTAATCAAATAAGTTTTGAGGACGCGTGTTGGTTTTAATTGGTAAAAATAACATTGATTACATCCAAAAGTAATCTATGTATTCTAAGAACAGTATGTGTGTGGCCAAGTGACGAAATCGTTTAAATGATAGTCGAGCAGGACTAGGCTAGTCTGAAAATTTGGCCACAAAGGGCTCAGCAAATCATCTATTTTCAATAACAATCAATTTCTAAAAACAATACAAAAAATTTCTATGCGTATAACATGTTTCTTCATAAATTTCGGATTTAATCTTGTGATTCGGAAAGCGAAGCTTGATAGATTGAAACTTAGCTGACCATCAATCAAGAAACTTCAGTTCCCAGAATTACAAGCCAAAGCTTTCAATTTTGGAAAAATTTGAAGCAAACTTATCACTGCTCCAGTTTCTGACGTACTTGAATATTTTTGCCATCGTCATCTCATTCCGCCTCAATGCTGGATGTAAATCAGGCGTCGATAGCTGGAGGAAAAACAATAGCATCCTGTTCATTTGTAAGTGATTAAAATTGAATTTGGAATGGAGGATGTGTTATCGACTGATTGAAACAAGTCATTTCCATGAATAAAAATATAACACATCTATTTTACAGTGTACAAATGAAGAAGAGGTTCACGTTACGGAGGTTGAAAGTGATCTAAAATAATGTAGGGATAACAGAAATTCGTGGGTGATGAGACGCATCGGGTGTGTGACAAAATTGTTACAAGTTACCTATGATTGGTTGAGGTTGACAGTGAAAGGATCGTCGAAGTCTATTGGCTATAATTTTGGAATCAGCGAAGACAATTCAAAGGCTACTCAGGGCGTCGAAGGGTCAAGCATTATAATCATAAATACGGATTTGGAGACCTAATCTTTGAGAATGGAAGGAACGTCACGTCTCAGCAATAAATTCATAAAAATACAAGGTCCTGAAAATCGATACATTCGGTAGACATCTTCTCAGTTGTAAATGAGAGACTTGAAAGGAACAAATGGCTATTTAAGATATTTACCTTTAGAGCTAAATAAGTTCAGAAACCCTTCTTAGTTTTGGGATACAAAGCGCAGTAAATTTAGGGAAGTATAATAAAAATTCGTTGAAAGTGAAATTCAGTATACAGCTTGGGATATAAACTTCAGTAAAAACAAACTATATAAAATAATAGTTACGGCGTAACACATCCAATGCATGAGGCTAGACAGTTTTTTAACACTTGTGCACACGACTGGCTTTTACTACGTTATCACGCGACCGCGTAAAAGGGTACCCACCTCTATTTTTTGCCATATTATCACGCATATATGTGGAAATGATCGCCAAAAATCGTTTCAATTTTATAAATAAACTTAAGAACAATCCCAAAAGAAAATGGGTGCTAACAAATCTAGAGAACAATACTCGTCTCTCTTTGGTTTTCAGTTTTCATGAACGTGACGTTGCCCTTTGGTCGTATGTGCGTCAAAAAAAACAAAGCTGTTATCATGCTTTCCATTCTGCATAGTAATACCGCTGCTAAATTTGATGATAAGAAAAAACGTGACATGAGAACATTTTACAATAGATATTAGTGTGGCGTTGGTACGATGGATCAAATGGTGACTCGATACACTTGTCACAGGCGCACTTTGAGGTCGCCTGTTGCAATGTTTTTCAACGTCTCAATCCGCGCCAATAAGTAAGGGAAAGCTTACGTATCTACTATCTTGGTTACTCCCACTGTGTAAAGGGAACGGTAAAGGAAAAATTGATCGCAGACTTCACAAAGAAGACGTTCAGGGTACCTCCATGTGAAGTTCGGTAGACCAAGAAGGCCCAAGGCGCTCCTCTAGGAGAGGATACTTGGCTCAATTACAGGCTCAAGAAGATGAGCCTGAAAGCTCAAGAGCGAGGACCATGTGTAGTCTGTATCCCAATCTCCTGGCCCCATTGAGGCAACCTGTCGATTCGCCTTCAGTGTATAGACTGCGCAGTCTTCAGGAGCCTAGCGCCGAAGAATCGAGCCACCTCCAGCATACGCAGACTAGCTCAGACCGCCATGCTCTGGCGGAGGATCCTCTTGTATATAGTTGGATTTGACGAAACCAAAATTGGTCGGAAGGCTTTCGAAGGCTCCTCCATCCCAGCTTATGCACTGGTCAACCGTTCAACAACCTGTACAAACTTACGCTTGAAATACGCTACCTCAGGTCGGTTAGCCTACTGGGAACGGTGCCCAACGTTTGCATCTTGTTCTACGAGGAAGTGGAGCTGTTGGTACCCTGACCAGGGCATCGAACTTTCAAAGGCTCGTCCCTCTTGGCTCTAGACGGGGTTTTACTAGATGTATATAAGATCTGTTAGAATGTCTTTTCCGTCTGAAATTTCAAAGGAAATGAAGAAGAGAAAACTCGCGCTTACTCTGGGCAGTGACGATGCCTGCCGCCAAGAGACGCGATGTGGTTCAAGAAATAGCGTGATGGGTCCCGCAACGATGTGCGCCAGACGGATCTTCCGATTCCGAGAAGCAACGCAAACATTCAATTCCTTTTCCCTGCTTATCAGGAGGAGTAGTCGATGTGGTCACTCAATGCTTCAGACGTGCCGCAAAAAAGTCAACGTTCAAGTCATCTAACATATACTTATAACCTTAAGATGAGACGGAGGATGGCCCTTCAGGTACGTGATAGATAATATTAAGCGAATTCTCAGAGCCAAGAAGATGAATTCAGATCAGAACATATTATTATTAGAAGGAAATCCTTTCCGAGTACAGGGCAATGATGTTTTATGTACAAATGAACCAAATGTATCATCATCGCGATTTTCTGGTAGAGTTGAAAAAATTGAGGATCTTGTTATGTGTTTTCCAACATTAACAACTTGACCGCAATTTTTGTCATATTTTATTTTCAATACCTACCCACGTTAAAGCACTCTCACCAAATATTATAACACATGAATTCATAAAGCTTGAAGATTATTGGTCAATTCTAACAATATGCATTAAAAAATAGGCTCACGCGCCAAAAGTTAAGTGCGTGGACCGGAAGTTGAGTGAGCGCACTAAATTTTGAGTACGAATCACCGAATTCGAGGATCTTCCAGCAAAAATTAAGTGTGCACATACAAAAGTTGAGGGATTCCTCCGTTAGGGATAATATGGTTCGAGAGGGTAAGTTTGATCTGCCTAGGTTATACGCTGAAAGACGGAATTGTACGGGTTAATACGACTACACGGAAGAAATAGGGTAAGGGAAAATAGTGATCTGAAAACCGAGAATATACTTTTATTTAAAAGTCACACTAAAGAAAGTAGAGGATAGCAAGATCGCACAAGTGTCTGCTCGGAAGATTATAGACAAAGAAAGCAAGGGTGAAAGAGCTGGTTGCATGGGTCAGAGAATAGCCAAAAATCACTTCTGAATTGGGCGTCATATTTCAGGTGAAAGTGAAAAGAGGAAACGAAGGCTTAGGGCAACATGCAAGCGTCTAAGAGGTAAGGACTGTTGATAGTGAAAAATTGTTTTTCGTTCCAGGAAGGCTCTTTGACCCATGAAATAGAGATATTGAAAGAAATAAGGAAGTTTCTCTTGATTCTTTGACATACTTTTCTATATTCTCTCACTTATTGGAAATCTCTTGATACCATAGAATTTATGGTTTAAAATCGAGACAAACCAGACAGATATCTCGGATACATAAGATACTCCGAATGAGAAACGTAATAGGCAAACAATACGTAAGACTTAATTTTTCAACACTTGTATCATATTTTAATTCGATAAACTCAGTGTTATCTTGGGTATACAATCTTATGACATAATTTTTTCAGAAAATATTCAAGCTGAATGAGGATTTAAAAAAAATGTACAATAACATCGTCAGGCCATGGCAGGACGAATGCGGTCTTCTCCAATTGGCTTAAAGAACATATCATTCAGAGTATCGTTGTTGTATATTGGTACAATCTCTGTAGCAATGACGTCATGTATGCGTAATTTTATTTTCCCCAGATATGACGAAGATCCTCTCTAGGAGCGATTAATGGACACAAAATAGATCCTTCTCTTCCAACTTCTATAAATCCAATTACAAACTCTTCATTCTTATCTACTCCTACTTTCCAAGGGCCAAATTCAAATCGGCAAAGCGTTCCTCCGTATCTGGGACTCATGTAACTATTAACACCAATTTGAATAGGATGAGGACGAATGACGTTTTTTTTTTAAGGTCTCACGGAATAGCCATGCTAGTTCTGCAACAAGAATTCATGAAAAGTAAGATATACTATATCGTGTGTTGAAGGGGATAGGGTATGTCTGAGACAAATAATTTTCGCATTTCACACACTATTTGATAAGATAAGACTAGATAACATGATGAGACTGGACCTCCTTATTATTCCAATCATGTTGGAAATGCTGAACAATCGCGTTTTCTATAAGGACTATATATCTGAAACGCCGTATTATACTAACCAATAGATTGAGGAAAGATCACTGCGACGAAAAGAAGAACACTGATCATGGTCTTCATTATCTTGGAATAATTGAAACTTACTCAGACGAAGAATTCTGATAAGAGTAGCTATAATGAATATTCTGCAGAAGAATTCTCCCTTCTTTAAATACTATTTGTTATCTGATTCCTTATTCAGCATTATTTCCATCCTAATATGATTTGTTTCTTTTGTGACTCTGTAGAAACAAAAAATTTATGGATTTATGAAATTTTTATGTATTATGTATGAAGAGAGGATCCACATATTACGTAGTAGATAAACGAAGATCACGCAGTAATTGTTGGAAAATATGATAAAATTTCATGCATCGGAAAGAAACTGTACACTTATCATTATTGCATGCCATTTATCATAAGGGAGTATAGCAACATTGAAAAGAAAATGAAATGATTTAAGACAAGATAGTGCAGTATTGGGGACAAATAGAAAATAAACAGAAAGATAGTACAGGACTTCCAACGCCAAGGAGTTTCGTTTCAGACAAGAGGACGAAGGGAGCTGCAAATGAAAAGGGGATTGAAAGGTGCAAGTAAGCTATTGAGACAAGTGTGTGTTATAGGAAATGAGGAGTTCATATAAGATCAGAAAACAAGAGCGTAAGTGTTTGAAGTGCTAGAGCGGTCAGTGTTTCGTTATGGAATAGAAATTCGGGTGTGGGAAAAGCATGGCAAAATAGAGGATAGGATGAAAAATAATCGAAAAACCGAGAAGTTTCTTCAATTTTTAAGTCATAATGAGAAGATGGTAGGAACGCCAGATGAGACAATCATTACTTTGGGAGATCATAGACAAGGAGAAATAGGGTCACTTGGGACATTCGAAATAGAAAGACGAGGGATGCGGAATGAGTTCGAATGTGATATGCACGAGAAAGGTAAGGATTTGCATGGAATAGAGGAGGAGATAAGGTAGCGGTTTCACGGTCTCTGATTCACTGGTGAATGAATGCACTCTCCTGCATTCATCTAGTCCAAACTTGGCGTGGACGTCATCAGGAAATGGAGTTGTGACATGAATCACTAGCTGCAGTTTATCGTTTGAACAAGCGTAAAGATTGAGCTTATTCACGTACAGGAGATGAGTCAGTCGATGGCCAACCCCGTTACCATGTATTTTATATCAAGAAAATATGACTCCTAGTGTTTTGCTCTATAGATTAAAGGAAAGAAACCTGTCGTGATGCGAATGGATCTCATTGTCCTCGGTTGCTTATAATCAGAATACCTTATTTTTGTCTCCCAAAATATCATTGTGCGACCCAGGGAGTCAATTATATGTGGACAGTCTTGTAAACTTCTGAAACTTGATGCAAATAATCATATGGTAGTGAATAAAACGCTTACTCGTAGTCAAGGTGAGGCACGTGCAGGTTACCTTGATGCTTTCTAGCTTGCGTCATGACGACAGCGTCAATAGTAACTACATCTTTACAGCCCTGAAAGTTCTCGCAACATTTTTTCGTTCCCTGTTCAGGATATCATTTTCATCACGATGAAATTGAACCTTATCTGCAATTACAGCTGTGAGATACTAATGAATCGCAAGGAGGTGAGCTAATGGTTCTTTAGATGTATTCTGAGCGTCTAGGTTTTAAGGCAACAGATATGAGCACCCTAACTAGAAGCCGACCCTTTCTCCTTATCGTTGTAACAACGCAGCGTCTAAATTGCTAATGCTTGTTTCCTCGAATAACTGATCAGTTATCAGCCTATTTTCTTACTGAGGAGCTTCGGGATCTAGCTGCATACTTCGCTCCTTACTTACCCTAAGCTAGAATCTTCTTTTCATGGCAAGATCAAGCTAAATCAAACCTGAAAGCTTCGATTCCACTGCCCTCTTGCACTACTGTTAATGTTTCGACGCAGTCTTGCAGTAACAATACCAAGTCTCTGCCTTCGAGAGCTTATAATCTTATATCGTATCACGATATCATAGTGTATCTGGTTCAGTTCCCTCTCGTATATTATATAAATTGACATGATTCGCCACTTATTTGCTGTTGTGCTCGTCCCACCTGATTCTTCATACAGGATCTCCTTCTCTCCTGGATGCAGACTGTATTTGTAGGTCTTCTTTTGTGGCCTAATATAATACGACTATTATCGCTGCGCAATACACATGAGTTCACACCTGTAACATTATGGGCTCTGCATTCAAATTCTATGGCGGAACTTTGTTTGTTAGGTACCCCATCAGTGCATGTAGATCTTTCGTGATGAACATCTTTGCAGAGAATGTCTTTATGATTACTCTACATTCCTGAAGTCTAGTAAAGCTTGACCGAAATTTCTCTCAAGGATCTGCAGTTTTTCTGTAATTTTCCTGTTTGCATTGACAGACATACCTGTATCTGCATGTAGTTTAAATCGACCCGGCACATTTGCTTCCCGTGCCCTGAGTCTTGATCATCTTTCTCTTGTCAATGCCTTCCATAACGATTTCATCAATAGAAGAATCATCGCTGAAAGCAATTCGTTTAAAGATATTGAGCGTTCTTGGTCTACAAGATGCTGTCCCTATATTCTTGTAGCTTGATAAGGGTACTTCAGTAAGTAGGTGCGATGGTATTATTTTATTACCTTCTTTCCCACGCATCCCTGACGAAAAATTGAGGCGTAAAAGATTTATGTTTATATGGAATATTCATTTCGATCGCCGTCTTTGTTGCTCAATCTCTACTTCTACCCCTGGTTGAATCAGACTAACTACCTCAAGATGTTGTGGTGCAGCTTCATCTAAATGATGTAAATTATTGACGTCTATCCCTGCCGATTAAACCTGTCGTTCAATCTCTGTTGATTGGTTATCTTAGATGAATAGATCATGTTGGATGCCCCTCGTGTTAGTGATGAGATCTCTCACTAGTCACATGCTAATATTTATCTGATCCGTCATTAAGCATCGCTAATATCTTATTATAGTCTGCTTCTTCTGCCACACAGAGAAAGAAAAAATACTTTAGATTGACGACATCATTATGTACAATGTCGGAAACAAAGGAATCACGTTCAATGCAGTAAAGTAGCAACCTGGAAGATTCTGGAAATATAAACTCAGACTGTGAATCGTAAAGGGATATAAGATTACGAAAGCGTCTGTTCAAGAGATCATAGGCAAAGAGAGAAGAAAAATTACTTGAGATTTGTGACCTAATAATGTTTAATCCAGAAAGGAAGAAATACCATATGACGTGTTCTCGGATAATATATAAAGTGAGAAGTAAAAATGGAGCTAATTTTTAACGATGAACAGAAGTACCGTATCATGCAATGCCAAAGGACTCTCCATCAAAAGCTAAATCACTTTTTGGAAGAAACTTTTGATTCGGCTATCGCCGAGTTTCCACAGGTTCAATCCACTTATCTTCCTATAGAGAACAAGTCATCTTTTTCTGTCACTTATTATTTGTTTGGCCTCTACTTTTGATGGACAATAACTGTTAATGGTTAACAAATTAACGGAGCATCATCAAGCTGACTCCAAAAGACAGCATTCTGGCTAAAAGTGCTCCATTCCGAAATTTTCTCGTGTGTATTCATCAGTCTTGCTGACTAAAAGTAGATCCTGCCACAGGCGCCCTCGAAAACTTGGAGATATTTCCTTTTTGTAAAATTTCTAAATAGTACTTGTGCCAGTTGCTGTCGACTTCTGTGAACGACGGCGAAGGATGGACTGCGATATAATGCTGGAGAGACTGTTGGTTGATGCATATCTTGCCACCGTAGTAGCGTCCCTAATCGGTTTGAAGTTTTCAATTCATGTGGTAAGTGATAAGGCAATGATTCCTTCGGATTGTTCCGTGATTCGAAGGATACCAGTGTTCTCAGCTCGGTAGAGGACGATTATCGTTTCAGGGAAAAAAACTATCGGGTTCACAGAAAAAGTTATCGTTTTTTCAAATTTTTCAACTCTGTAAATAGTGATAATTTAGGTATGCAAATACAAAGGATTAATTAAATTTTACTAGAAAGTGAACTGAGGAGTTTTAGGTTTGCAATTACACTCTTTTAAAAATCCAAAAATCACATCAGTTTATAAAGCATACCTATATTTTTAACTGATTTATTACAATCAACCGTATCTGACAGTAAATTTATTAGTACATATATTGTAATAAATAACTCATATTAGTTTTACTGATATGCAATAAAATCGCTTTGCAATACAATACGGATACTCTTTGGTACCAATTTTCAAGCACTATTAAGAAAAATAACATCGTCGAATAGCTTATTATCAAGAATACGAAGGAGTCGTATACTACGCTACACTAAATATCACCTGACACATTGAACATCAGTGTTTTTGCTAACATAATCATTGTACATGGTCGCAATTAACGGTTTTTTAGATTGGAAAAGTTTGTTCAAAGAAGTGAACTTTGGCCAAACTCATTTCAGGAACAGAAAATACAATTCTATTATAGTATTAGACAATCCTGAAATTGTTTGCTCGACTGCAAGAAGTTTTTCCGTCGAAATTTTATGCAGGAAGAATGATTTCAAGGCCTGCTATGTTCAACGATTCGAGAAACGACTGCTTCTGAACGGAGCCATCGAATTTGATTTTGATGATTTAATTTTCATATTATTAGCGATTTTGCAATCAGGATAAATGTCTTTGATTTCGGCTCATTTCATTTCATTTTGGCTTTTTTGACTAGTTGGCTATTTCCACTGTCTTCATTCGTATTTGACTAATTTGATCCCATATTATCAATAATGGGTTTTTGCGATTATCTAGCTGCCATTTGCCTTTGATGATTCGTACTTTTTGTATGATTTTCAACGATAGTTAATTCTGATGTGAAACTTTCGTTGCAGGCTTTGCATTTGTCGTTGTATTGCGATGTTTCATTTGCATATAACCACTCCACGAACTATATATTTTGGCGTATTGGGCGTATGCTTTTTCTCTTCATCATCTGCCATTTCTCAAGCGAAATTTGTCTGTGAAAATTAAAAAATATATAGGTTATGGTTGCTTTTACTTGTTTACTTTATAGGTTTCCAATTAACTACGAGTATTTTATAAAAAAGGAGTCCTACTGCCTTAGCGATATTTATTTTTCTGAGAGAAAGAAGAATATCAATTCAATGAATGTTTCAAAATGAATATGCATTCAAATATTACTTACACTTTTTCTATATAATTCTTCAAGCTACCATTTCAATTTTCTTGTAAGCCGCTGAACACATCCCAAAACAGCTATATGATAAAACCTCAACGAAAAACATAACCTTACAACCATAAAGATTTAGGGTTGTAAAGTTTCACGAAAATTTTGAAACGTTTCGAAGTTGTAGGGACTGCGAGGTTCAGTACCACAGCATCAAATAATACACTAACCATCAGCAGCTCCAGTACCAGCACAGCAGCACACCACTTGCTCCGATAGGAGAAGTCAAGCAGTCACGATCTTTCCTCTCCCCTTTCTCCATGGGGATATATTGTCTTCAAGTGCATACCACATTTGAACTTATTTCCTGCCTCTTGTACTACTATTTTCAATGTCCCATGTTAACCCCTTCTCATTGTGCATGATCTCTCAGACAGACGCTTTTATAATCTTACTTCCCTTTACTATTCAGAGTCTAACTTTATAATTAACGAATTTTCCAGGTTGCTTGGACGCTATTTCACTCCGTTAAACATGATTCCTCTGTTTCCGAAATCGTACATAATGATGTCCTCAATCTATAGTATATTATACTACAAGGGCCTTCAAACTTCTGCCCGCGTGGTGTATACTGTTCTACTTCATACCTGGTCAAAAGTACGGCAAAGAATCATTTTTTCATAAACAATATTATTTGTGTGGCTATGTAAATTTATGAAGATGTGTGCTATGGATAGCAAAGTTCCGAGGGATTGGAGAAGGGCGATTATTGTCCCCATCTACAAGGGCAAGGATGGACCAGGTGACTGTAATAATTATGGCGCAATTAGCCTTCTAAGTACTGTAGGAAAAATATTTACCAAAATTCTTATTGATGAAGTCATGGGAGTAACAGAGGAAAGGATCTGGGAACTTCAATGTGGATTTATGTCAGGGAGATCATGTGCGGATCAGATATTTAGCTTGAGGCAGGTCACGGAAGAAAGCCTTAGAGTAGACAAAAAAGTTTTCTGTGCATTTGTTGATCTTGATAAATCTTTCGACAAGATGAATAGAGCTTAGCTTTGGGAGCTCCTAAAATAATATGGAGTGACTGAGTTGCTTCTGACAGCAATGCAAGCAATATTTAATGGTAGCAAAGCAAGTGTGAGAGTACATGTACAACTGAGTGATTGGTTTGATATAAGGCTGGGTGTAAGTGAAGGATTCGTTATGTCCTCTTGGATGTTTAATATATACATGCACCAATGGCTAAGAATGGCTCTCTTTGACGAGGAAGGTGTTGATCTTGGGACAGTGAAAGTTCGTGGCCTTGCGTTTGCAGCTGACAAGAGCGTTACGGCAGAATCAGCCGAGGATTTGCATATGATGTTGAGCAGACTGGATACCAGCATCGTTCAACCGGCAGAGATAGACGTCGATAATCTACATCATTTAGATCACGCTACACCACAACATCTAGAGGTAGTTGGTCTGATTCAACCAGAAGCAGTTAAAGAGATTCAGCAACAAAGACGGCGATCGTAATGAATATTCCATATAAACAGAAATTTTTTGCGACTCGATTTTTCGTCAGGGATGTGTGGGGAAAAAAGGAATAAAATAATACCATCGCATATTTTTACTGGAGTACACTTATCCAACTACGAGGATATAAAACAGAATTTTGCAGGCCAAGAACGCTCAATGTTTGTAAACGAATTGCTTCCAGCGGCGATTCTCCTATTGATGAAATCGTTATGGGACGCTTGGAAAAAAGAAAAGTGAATAAGGCTGAAGGCGTAGGAAGCAGATGTACCAGGGCTACTCAAACTACATGCAGATATAGGTATTTCTGTCAGTGCAAACAGGAAAATTCCAGAGAAACATCTAAAATAGAATACATCCAAAGAACCATTAGCTCACCTCCTAACGATTTCTGAGTGCCTACAGCTGCAAATAAAGATATGGTCCAATTTTATTGTGATGAGAATGAAATCCTGAACATGGAATGAGAGCAATATTACCAAAACTTGTAGGGATGTGAGGATGTAGTTACTTTTGACGCTGTGGTCATGACGCAAGCTATAAGGCATCAAGAAAATTTGCACGTGGCTAACCTTGAGTTCGATTAAGCGTTTCTTCCGCTACCATATGATTATTTGCGCCAAATTTCAGAAGTTTAGAAGACTGTCCACGTATAATTGACTCCCTGGGTCGCACAATGATGTTTTAGGAGACCCAAGTAAGGTATTCTGTTCATAAACAACCAAGGACAACGATATCCATTCGCATTGCAACAGGTTTCTTTCTTTCAATCTATCGAGCGAAGCACAAGGCCTCCCATATTATTGATATAAAATATATGATAACGGGTCTAACCATCAACTGACTCTTCTCCTGTACATGAAAGAGCTCAAGCTCCACGCTAATTCAAACGATAAACTGCAGCAATTGATTCATGCCACAACTTGTGACAACCCTTGGAATTAACAAATGGAAAGCAATAAAATAAAAATTATAATTTGTTAATAAATACTGGGGGCTGATCGGTCAATTATCTAAGGAGAATAGGATTTAGAAGCCACCATTTTTTTTTCTTATTCTACTTGAAGAATGGAGAAATAGGATAGATGAATCCTAGAGAGGTCCAGACAAGGTTTCAGGACACACAAAAAAGCAACAAGGAATCATCCGACGCCAAAACGATTTGGTGGCCCTTAGAAGGGCCGATTGCTATAGAGTCCTAAGAAGGACTAGTTTTTCAGGTTCATTGGTTTTCAGGTGCCAAAAGGGTCACTGATCTTCCTCCGAGCGTTATACTCTGGGGGTCGAAACACCAAAAAGATTTAGGGTCTCGGATCCTCTAACGCTGGTTTTCCTTCCCAGGCTGGAATATTACGGATCGAAGTACTGGTTCCGGGCGTGTGCTTTCCGATCTTTCATCTACTGGGTAAAAGCGAGGGTGAGTCTCTGAAAAAGGGGCTCGAGAAACATGTGGAACTTTGAGGGTCCCACTTCGGAAGCAATTCTCCCACAATCCGTCTTCCATGCTTTTCTCCGCGGCCTTGGGTTCGCTTTCGCGCCCGATTTTTACCTACGAGGTTATTCGAACGTTATCCACGACTCGGGGATTAACTTTTGCCGGCGAAGTTTCGAGAGATGTATTTAGATCTAAATAATCATCGGGTTCTGATATATCTGGAGCAGCTTCGGAATTTCGGGGTCTCAGGGGAGTCCGTTTGAAACGCGGGAATTCGGGATCGTAGGCTTCTATTGCAGGGGAAATAGACTGCTTCTTGCTAAGACTACCCCCTGGAGACTGACACGTGAGGGTCAAAGGATTGTCCGTTGTTTCCTCGCGAGAAGTAGTGGACAGGAGGTACGTGGTCAAATCGTCGAATGATGTAATGTCCGCAACTTCAGGGTCTGAATCTTGATCAAGAGAGGCGTTCAAGACAGGTTCTACTGAAACATTGGAAATCTCGTGTGAGTCTTCATGGTTTCCGGGGGTACGGCGATTTTCGATTTTAAGCCTTAAATCGTTCGAACTGCTGTGAACATGCCGATAGGGGGTAGGAATCGGATTTTTCCGCTTTTCCTTGTGGTTTACGTCACACATAAGTTCTATTGATTTTTAAAGCAACAAGTAAATGTTGAATAGCAAAACGGACACTGCGTGAGCCCAAAGCATACGAAGTTTTCCACACAAGTCGATATACAGCCGGGTACTGGAGACGCGTTATTGTAGTCCACAGCTACGCCGTGAGATGAAAAATTATCCGGGATATTACTCGAACAAAACGCGCTTATCGGCTCGGACAGGAAAGACCGAGGGAATGAAAGATCTGAAGAGACCGCGTTTGAAGGCCCGAGGTAGAGGGCATGGAGCGGTGGCGACGGATGTGTCCACGCTAGACTGCTGGCGACTGCCGAGGCGTCAACGTATTTCGGGTTTACACTCTCGCGTGATACCGTGTTAGCGGTGACAATCTCAGAATTCCGCGTTGAGACCGAACGCTCTTTGGGAGGACTAGATGGCCGTCGTTTAATGTCTACAACACTGTTCCTTATTCCGTCGGAAGAACAGGGCGACACTTCCGCACAAGAGTTAGGAGCACTACTCTCACTTAGTTCGCGCACTTTTGCACTATAATCTTCGAGCGAGGGGTCATGTGTATTTTCTGTAGGTGTCTCTTCAAAGTGTGGTGCTTCTGCTGCTCTGCGCTTTATTGCCCCGCACAAGTCTTTATTTTTTTCTTTTTTTCTCAGAAGAAGAAATGGGTCCAAGCCATGGGCAGTCGCGGTCTACGTCGAGCACACTCTTATAGGTTGCTCATGGTAGACACGCAGCCACATGAAGACATCCACAAGAAGTGTTAGAAAAAGAACAAAAATATGTTTGTTTGTGTGATAAACCCAAACAAACATAACCCTTTATTTTGCTAAGATCGACATGTTTCAAAAGGGTTCCTTCGTCAGAGAACAAAAAAAAAAAAAAAAAAATTGGAAGGTGGATAGGGTAAGGAAGGTAGAAATAATGAAACACAGGACTATCCAGCACTGAGTTAGCTTCCACCCTGATCTAGCGAGGCAGAGTGGGCAACGGGGTCCGGATTGTCGCGATCTCTCGGACTGCTGCGGTGTTGTTCCTTCGACGAT
The DNA here is from genome assembly GCA_011762715.2 of Neuroterus valhalla. Taxonomy (NCBI): domain Eukaryota; kingdom Metazoa; phylum Arthropoda; class Insecta; order Hymenoptera; family Cynipidae; genus Neuroterus; species Neuroterus valhalla. Next base: position 14,679 of record WSXT02207738.1, read on the forward strand.
CAGGAGGATACTATGTTTGAAACGCGTAATTGCACTTTATTTATAACCGTGGCTGCTGCTTGGAACCCGAACGGGACAGCGCTGCCGCTGATTTGCTGCTGCGACAAAGAAGGGGATACGGAATGCCTATTGGCCGTTCGCGAAAAACGGGGATAGCAAAACCGCGATCAAACGTTTCAAGGCATACGGAGGCTATTACGCATGGATTGGGTGATTTTGTGGGAGACGCGAAGCCTTGACTCTGACTCGCATTTCGATGTCTGCCAATCTGTTTAATTTAACGGAAAAATGCTGCATGAGGTTAACCGTATGGAAAACAAAAAGAGCATAACTATACAATAGCTATAATGGCTAAAGAGACATTTAAATTATTTCAATCAAAAGTCAACGCGGAAAAAAATTTATATGTATGTAAAAAATTTAATGTTTTTTTTCCCCAATTTTTTTGAAATTTGTCGCAAGCCAGCGGGCGACAAACTTCATTTTCTAATGACATCCACGGCAAGTTTGGACTAGATGAATGCAGGAGAGTGCATTCATTCAGCAGGGAATCAAAGGCAGTGAAACCTTCACCTTATCTCCTCCTCTATTCCATGCAAATCCTCACTTTTCTCGTGCACCTCACATTTGAACTTATTCCGCGTCTCTCGTCTTACTATTCCGAATGTCCCAAGTGACCCAATTTCTCCTTGTCTATGATTTCCCAGGTTAATGATTGTCTCATCTGGAGTTCCTCTCATCTTACCATTATGACTTCAAAATTGAAGGATCTCCTCGGTTTTTCGATCACCTTTTCTCCCCATCCTTTAATTCGTCATGCTTTTTCCACACCCATATTTCTATTCCATAAGATAACACTGACCGCACTAGCACTCCAAATATTTACGCTCTTATTTCCTGATCGTTTTCAAACTACTCATTTCCTATACCACACACTTGTCCTGATACCTTACTTGCATATTTCCATCCCATTTTCATTTGCAACTCCTTTTATAATCGTATCGCAAACATTAATCCTTGATGTTGGAACTCCTACACTATCTTCTTGTTTATTTTCTATTTTTAATCAACACTACACTCTCTAGTCTTAAATCATTTAAGGCTCTTTTATATGTTGCTATACTCTCTGATGATAAATGACATGAAATGATGATAAGTGTATAGTTTCTTCCCGATGCATGAAATTCTATCATATTCCCCAACAATTACTCTGTGATATTCGTTTTTCTCCTATATAATATGTGAATCCCCTCTTTTTACATTGCGCATGAAAATTTCATAACTCAATAAATTTTCTGTTTCTATAGTGTGACACAAGAAACAGACTCTAATAAGTTATAAATAATGCTGAGTAACGAATCAGATAACGATTAGTATATAAACAAGGAAGAAATTTACTTCTGAATATTCAGTATAACTACTCTTATCAGAATTCTTCGTTTGAGCAAGTCTAATTTATTCAAAGATAATGAAGACCGTGATCAGTGTTTTTTTTTTTCATCGCATTGATCTTTCCTTACTCTATTGGTTAGTATAATATGACATTTTAGATACATATTCCTTACAAAAAAGGCGATTGTTCAGCATTTTCAATATTATTGGAACAAGAAAAAGGTCCAGTCCCATCATCCTACCTAGTCTTATCCCATAAAATAATGTGTGAAATCTGAAAAGTATTTGTCTCAGATATACTCTATCTCCTTCACTATACGATATAGTACATTTTCCTTTTCATGAATTCTTGTTGCAGAACCAATATGGCTATTTCGTAAGACTCTTAAAAGAAACGCCATTCATCCTCATCCTATTCAAATTGGTGTTGATACTTACATAAGTCCCAGATATGGAGGAACGGTTTGCCGATTTGCACTGGGTCCTTGGAAAGTAGGAGTGGATAAGAATGAAGAGTTTGTAATTGGATTTATAGAAATTAGAAGAGAAGGATTTATTTTGTGTCCATTAATCGCTCCTAGAGAGGATCTTCGTGATGCCGAGGGGAAAGTTAAATTACGCATACATGACGTCATTGCTACAGAGATTGTACCAATATACAATAACGATACTCTGAATGATATGTTCTACAAGCCGATTGGAGAAGACCACATTCGTCCTGCTATGGTCTGAAATATTTCATATTGCACATGTTTTCAAGACATGTTGAAAAAATAAGTCTTGCGTATTGTTTCCCTATTATGTTTCTTCATTTGTAGCATCTAATACATCCAAAATATTTGTCTGATTTTTTATTTCGATTTTTTACCATGAATTCCATGGTACGAAGAGATATCCAAAAAAAGAGAATATAAAAAGTATGCAGGAGAATCAAAAGGAACTCCCTTATTTCTTACACAATCTTCATTTTACAGGTCAAAGAACCTTTCGGGAACGGAAAACAATTTTTCTCTATCAACAGTCCTTATCTACGACCTTACCAATTATTTTTCAGGGTATCGCCGCAACCATTATTCATAATCCTAGACGTTTGCACTTTTCCCAACGCTTCCGTTTCCTCTTATCACTGTCAACGTGAAATGTGAAGCCCAATTCGCATCACTAATGCCTCATCCTCCTTCAACAAGAGTAATTTTTGGCTATTCACAAACCCATGCAACCAGCTTGTTCTTCCAATTTTTTCAGCTTCTTCATCCATTTGTCATTGTGGTTACATCCATTCAACATTCAATTCATTCCCTCTCTTACACTCTATTTTCTCTCTTCGTTTCGTGTAGGACTCTAAATTATTCACCTATAGTTCCCGCTCATACTTCATCCATATTCTCATCAGACTGAATCTTATCCCTACATCTCATGTGCTCTCTTCTTTAATCTTCTGCGGGCATTCTAGTTTCTTTTCTCCGTTATCATCCCTTACTGCATGTTGTACCTTAACACGTAGATTTTTTTCTATCCTACCTCTCTAAGTCTTGACCTCATACTCTCCTCCATCCCATGCAGATCTCTATTTATCACGTGCATACTACATTTGAAGTCATTCCGCGACTCTCGTCATACTATTTTGAATATCCCACAGACCCCTACTTTCTTTGTCTATAATCTTCCGAACAGACCCTTTTGCAATTTTTTCTAATTTCCCCGACCTTGGAGTTATTCATTAAATAAGTCTTAGAAGCGGAGGTCTCATCCAACTGTTCTACCATGGCCCTTGGAAAGTAGGAATTACCAGGCATAAAGAGTTCGTAATTGGATTTATAGATGGCACATCAGAAGGATATATTTCGTGCCCATTCATTGGTCCTAGAGAGGATCTCCAACATGACGAGAGCGAAGTAAAATTACTTCAATTGCTTGAAGGCTGAAAAAGTTTGACTAAAATGGATATAAAATCGGCTAACGCAGAAAGTTTCTATATTGTTTGGACA